>JAPMOR010011010.1:0-66018 GCA_026543865.1 Argiope aurantia
TCAAGTTGGAAATAAAAACAAAGAAAAGGAAAATACTGCTGTGTATTAGAACAAAAATATGTGTGTGCTATTTGCAGAAAATATTTATTGATTTTCTGAAAGAATGAAAACTATTGTATTGCTTTCTAGAGAATAATATGGCTTTAGATAAATAGTTTCCCCCCTTTTAGCATAGTTAACAAATGTATATTAATTAAACAAATGTATATATATAGTGGCAGTATATTATATAAATTTCATTTAATTCATAATTCATTTATGAGGATTCAATAAAACAAAATATTAAATTTCTCTTATTGATGGGATTACATGGATTTATTATTTCAGTGTTCATGTTTCTAACATAGTTCTGCATTCTTTAAGATCAGTTACTTTTTCTTTGGGGATGAAAGTAGATTTTATTTTGAAAAGCATTTTGTAAAAAAAAAAAAAAAAATGTCTGGGTGCACACATGCTCTGAATTTTTGTAAATGATGTCAAGAATTTAAAAATGGAAAATGTTAGGTTCAAATTTGCTAAATTATATTTAAATTAGAGATCTAGAGTTAGAGAATTCAGTTGTTGTTGAACAAGTAATTTTGAGCAAACAAATTTGTATAAAAATTTGAAGAAGATATAACCTTATTATTTTTTTTTCTGCTTGCAATTTTTACAATGATATGCCCATAAATGTTTGCCCTTGTAAATGCAATTGCATTTTGAAATTTTCAAGAAATATTTTTAAATGTACTGTAAAATAACAAGAAAAAAAATGAAAAATATATTTCTATTGGAATTTAACTCGGTAAAAAGTCAAAACTATTTTGCAACTTATTTATTTTAATTGCAAATATAAATCTCAAAGCACTACTGAACTGATATTTATTTTAATTTTTATAACATAACATGCATTTTGAGAAATCTTTAAATAAGCGTGAAATCACTTAATACTATCCTTTTAATAAATAGTATTAGTATTGCTCAATATTGGGCTTTTCCAAATGAAATGAATAAAAGTAATTTGTAGAAAAGTAGAATTATAATTTTGTGCGTATAATTTTATGAATAAGTTGAATATGTGTGTGTTCAAATAATTGATTTAATACTATATATAATTAAATTTCCTGAAGAGAATAGAGATTATTACATGATTATTATATTGAAAATTCAATTAAAACTTTTAATTATAGGAAGAATCACTAAATTCAGGTGATTTGTCTTCAAGCCTAAACAATGACAAAGATTCATCAGAAAGAAATGAAACACATTCTGCAAATGAAAATTCAGATAGTGATTCTGATTCAGATTCTAGCTCAGGATCTGGTTCTCAGTCTGCAAAATCTGGTTCAGATTCAGGTTCCGGCTCGGACGATGAAAAATCTGACTCTGAGAGATCTAAGAAAAGCTCTAACTCAGAGTCAAATAGTGCAAAATCAGATTCAGGATCTGATTCTGAATCAGGCAGGTAAGAAATGCTTTTTAAAAAATTTTATATAAATATGTAATTTTTTTTGACATTGAGCAAATTTAGATACTATTTGTTTCTTAATAAATGTTTAAAATTAATCTCAGGCCATCAAATATCAAAAATCAATCATCAGGCCATTCTTAATTTAAGCTAAATAAATTCATGACTTTTTCTTTTTTTTATTGTAACAAGAAATCAGATTTTTTTATTCACTTATTTGTGATAATTTTAAAATGTTAAATAATTATACTGAATCCTGTAACTGAATGTCGCTGTTTTTAAGTCCCTCATTAGAGAGATTTTAATGAATAATGAAAAGAAAAAATTACCTTGGATGCAGTATCTTAATTAATGTGATCTAAAATAGAAATTCATAACATATAGATCTTTGTTAAGGGAGTGGGATAAAATGGTAGTGATGTCAGTGTTATGCAGAATGTGCCAAGTATAATTCTGTTTTCAAATGAAATTACAAAAATGAATTTTGATGTTATTATTTATATTTTTCTATGTACTTCCTTATTAGTAAGCAAGGGTAATTAACAAAAATCATACTGTGAGTTGTTTCATTAAAATCTTACAAACAAACATATTTAATATTTTTTTATTTATTGTTAGTTAAATGATTTGTTTCCATATATTTATATACCCTAGATCATGAAAAAATATTTTCACCATTCACTTATTAAGTTGATGAATATTTTTTTCATCCAAGTTAAAATTTTATTTGCATTGTGCTATATGGTCAAGATTTATTTATGGGAAAGTGCAGAAAAAACTTATAATGAAAAAAAAAAAAAAAAACTTTACAGTTTTAATTTTACTTAATTTTCAAACTCATACAAACATAAACTCACTTCATTATCACAATTGTTAATCTCCTTTCTTAAGAAAAATCCATTTTAATCAAAAATATGAAACTTAAATATTCTAGAATTAGTATTGATTTACAAGGCAGTTAACTTTTGTTCTATGTTATATATCTATTTCTCATTTTTAATTTATTTTTCCTTTTATAGGGAAAGTAAGGCTTCCATTAAAGTAAAAGCTTCCAACTCTGAGCAAGATTCTGAAAGTGATGGAGATAATGAAAACAAAAGTTCTCCAGAAAGTGAGACTTCAAAGGCAAACAAACAAAGAGAAATCAAACGTTCTCCTAAGATAAAAAAAGAATTAGATGATTTAAAGCAAGTATGTACTGTAAAATGAAAGCATATATCTATTATTTTTATCACTTTATCTTAATCTGTTTTTACTTTCTTACAAATTCTGAAACATAAAATGAACCCTCTCCCCTAAAAAAAAATGCTAAAATTTTTATTATTTGTTTTTTATAAGGAACAGAAGAATCATCCCCATCAGAAACTAAATAATGGAATGAAATCTAATATTGCTTAAAGAATTAGCAAGAAATGTTTCCTACTTCAGAGGATTCTGGATTATCTTTTATTGGTTCAAATGAGATAAAATTTGAATTACAGATAATTAAGATAGGATGTATAGCATCATGGAAAGTACTTAAATTCAGACACTATTTTTAAACACCTTAAAAAAAGTGCTTAACTTTGTTGAGAAGTGCAAAAAAAAAAAAATAATAATAATAATAAATAAATAAATAAATAAATAAAGTTTTGTTTCCTCAGACATAATATATGATAAATTGAATGCATAATCATAATGATTTGTATGCTGAATGCATCAAGATTGAAAACCAACAAAAGGGAAGTATTTGAAGAATCCAGGATGAAATATATTGAGGGGTGGGAGACAATATATATTAACTTTTAATAGTCTTTTTTTTTTCTCCTTTTCCCACTTTCTTCAACAATTCATTGCCATTTATTGAAATATCAGAAAGGTTATCCCCAAAGGGTATTGCATACATATGGTGTTATACTGTTGGAACTTGAAAAATGAGTTTTAATTTTTAGTTTTTGAATATAAAATCACATTTCAATTTTTAGTGTTTTAGATAGTGAAGAATTTATTTTAGTCATGCCCGATAAAAGTGTTTTTAATTTTTTATGTATGGTTAAAGAATATATAGGTTGTTCCAATAAACAGAATATAGTAGTGTGAATTTGGTGTCCTAAAGAGGTATATTGAACATCAGAGAGGCTGGTTTTTAAAATAGAATGAAACCTCTTTAGTACATTACATATTCAGTTATTATTCTCATTGAGATGTTGTTTTAGAGCAATTTTTTGGAACATTCTGTATAAGAGCTATATTTTATAGAATTTTATACTACGTGTCATTCATTTCTTTATTTGCATTTTTAATCATTCAAGCATTAACAATATTTTGTTTAATTCTTTAGCCTTAGATTTATTATAATTACTAAATCAGTTTTAGTTTCAGTAAGGCTAAGAACTTTGATTATTATTAAATGAAATTCATCTTTAAATACCTGCAACAATATGTCTATGAAATTAATTTCATTACATCTAATAAATCTACTACAAATGACTCAAAATGGCAATGGCATTCATTTTTAGTCACCTGTATTTTTCCATTTATGCGTATGTATAATAGAAAAGTAATTATATAGAGATTTTGTTTTGTTTTCTTCACTCTGTTGCTTACATTTTTAATTGGCCATTTTCTAATATTTTTCTTTTAATTTAAGTTGTGGGAAGAAAATCCTGAAGAGTTTGGAATCAGAAGGTCGGGTAGATCTCGCAAGGAGCCTGAACGATATAATATTGGAGAGGTAAGGAAACGATCTTCTAATAAAATAGACTAAATTAATTATTTTTTATATCTTCTACCTCCCCTCCTTTTGTTATAGGTATAAATAGCATTTCAACATAATAATATACTGCATGTTTAAATTTGTATTAGCTTTAAGTATTTGTTGTTATTCGTATATTTTGTTCCATAAACTATAATAACAAGTATTGAAATTTATTTCCAGTCATATTATGTGTTCAAATTAATAATATCAATTTAATTGGAGCAATAAATTAGGTTTAGCAAAATTTGAATTCTTTAAAATGGTCAGAAACAAGTTCAAATAAAAGTGCTTTGCCTTTTAAATGTAGTTTTTGTTTTAAAGGAATCTGCATACCAGAATTTCAAATTCAAGTAAACCCAATTTTTTTTCTCAATTGATAATGGTTTTATATTATTTATAATTGATAATCATACCTTTCTTTAGCCTTTATAATAGTAATAATAAATCTTAAAAATGTGGTTAAATATAAAATTATATTTTTAACTATGTAATATAAATTAGGTTATTTATATTTAGAAGTTATGTATAGTTGAAATTTACACAGTTTTTATTGAAGTATTTTGAATTATAAATCAGAATTTAATTTAATGGCTTTTTGTTATTTATCTCTATCTTTTTCATTATTCAGGATTCCGAAGAAAGCGATAGTGGTAGGAGAGGAAGTGATTCCAAACCAGCAAAGCGTAATAGAAGAAAACAGTATGTATCAATACTTTTCCTTAGCAGTTGCATAATAATAGCAAGGTTTTTTTTATAAAGCAAATTATATTGATTTCTTAATATTATATTTAAGCAAATGAGATTTTTGCTTTTATTAGGTCTCAAGATTGGGATAATTCTGATGATAGTGAGAGTGACAGTGCTGATGAATCATACAGAAACAAGAAGAGTACTCCACGAAGTAAAGCTAATCAGTCAGATAGAAAGAAACCTTCCAAATCAAGCAGCAATAAAAAGAAAGTAAAGACTAAGAAAAGAACTTCATCTTCAGATGAATATGATTCTGATAGTAATGATGAGAAACAAGTGCCTTTGCGGCAAACAAGGAAAGAAGTCAGGTAAAAAAACTTTATTTCTACCTTCCTTAAGCTTTTTATATGTATTTTTTTTACTACTACTTGTTTTTTTATAATAATTTTAGAGCAGTGTTTTTTTTTATTTAATTTATATTTTATAGTTATAAAGAACAAAGTGCAGATGAAACTGATTCTGAAGATCTGATAGAAATTGAATATAATGATACTATGATGGAAGAAGAAATAGCTGAAACAATTGAAAAAGTTCTTGAACACAGAATAGGAAAAAAAGGAGGTATGATGATGTTTATATTTTTAAAATTATTTTTTTACTCTTTTTTTGTGTAGATATAAATTAGTGAATTGTTTAGACAAAATTTTTCACATATTGGTCTTCATTTTTTTGCTTGCAAGATGGAGGCAAAAAAGGTTAGAAATAATTTAATTATTTCAGTAGCTTATAAACTTTTGTCTTCTCTTCAGTATAAAGATATCTGTTGAAAATCTTCTGACTAATTCATCCTTTCTTTAAGTGTTAAAAGGTGTTTGATGGTTTGTATTTTATTATTTTTTTTAATACATTGCATTCCCTCCTTCCTCGCTGCAAGCAGTCAATTATTTTAATGAATAACTTCTAGGTATGGGAAATAAGATTTTGAAGTTGGAAAAATGTTTTGCATGTAATTGAATCAATGATATATATTGAATTTTACTTGTGGAATTTTTATGCAAAGGCATTAACAAATGTAAATTATTTGCTTTGAAACTAAGCAAGATACAAAAGATACTTCTTGGATGATTAAATTAATTGTATTATTATTTCCTAGATAATTTTTTGAGAGCAAGGAAGGATTTTTTATACCATTAAATTTCAACCAATTTTTATGATGTATTTTCAGTAAGAACTTTGTTAATTTATTCTGAATATCTTACATATGTTCATGTCCTTTAATCAAGTTTTTATTTGATTAATATTTTGAAGTACTTCATTACTTTTTCCCTTCATTTGTATGGAAATTTCTTTATTGTGAAGAAATCTTTTCTTATTAATATTTAATGTATACCTAACTAAAATTATAGTGGTAATTTTTTTTTCTATTAGCTTGAAATGTAATAATACAATTGAATTGTTTTATTCTCAAATAAAAGTTTGAATTAGTTTAAGATTACATTGCTTATTTTATTTTAAAATTTGTATTCCAATGCTATTGTTACTTTCTGGATATTTATTTCTGATTTTGTTTTGAAAAATCCAATAATGTTTTAAATTTTTGTAAATTGGATAATATATTTCTGAGTAATTTTATAGAACTGTTTTTAATGAATATATAGTTAAATTATTTTCATTTGAGATTGATTAAAATTAAATTATATTTTATTAAAGTTTAAAATTATTCCTATTCCTATTAAAATTATTTGTTGTATCTATTTGATTTTAATTTTCTTAGATAGCTCTTTAAAGATTAAATAAGGAAATTTTGCTTTTAGAGCTTTTGTAATTTGTAGATTTCATTGGAATTCTTTATTTTGTATTATTTCACTTCAACTCTTTTCATTATTATGTTGTGATTTAATTTATATAATCATTTTTCTAGCCACTGGTGCATCTACTACAGTTTATGCTGTGGATGATTTTGGCAATCCAAATGATGAAAAAGCTACAGAAACTGAAGAGCAGTATTTAATTAAATGGAAAGGTTGGTCTTATCTGCACAATACTTGGGAGTCTGAAGCCACATTGAAGGAACAAAAAGTTCAAGGGATAAAAAAACTGGAAAATTATAAAAAGAGATTGGAAGAAATAGCAGATTGGTGAGTGAATTATTTAATTATCGAAATGTATGTTTTGATAGTTTTTATTAACTATTTTAAATTATTATATGCAAAATATTTGCTTCATTTCAGGAAAAGCCATGCTTCACCAGAAGATTTAGAATACTATGAATGTCAGCAGGAGCTTTCTCAGGATGTTCATTCTCAGCATCTTCAGATGGAAAGGATTATTGGTACATGATTTTAATATTTTAAATCATTATATAGATGGTCTTTTGTTGCCATTTCCATTTTGCATTAATTGAATTTTTTTCTTATTGAGGCTTTTTATTGAAGGGGAAAAAACAATTATTTTGCCTTGAATTTTTGTTTTGTAATTATGGATGAAAATTACAAAGTTTTAAATGTGCAAAGTAAGCATTTTTTTATTATTCGAATTATTGTAGTTACTTTTGCTACTTTTAAGTGTAGAATTGAGAGGTTTAATGGAAGAAAGGTTTCATAAATAAACTCGGGTTAAAAAAAATATTAGTAGAGGCCGAATGTTTCTAGCTGTAAATTGGATGTATTTCGAACTTGAATATGCATGCTTATTTTAATATGTCTATTTTGTCTGAACTTTTTAATGTTTTGAGTTGTTTTTAGTACATATTTTCTAAAATAAACAATAATAATCACCGAGGAATTTAAATTCAAGTTACAAATATTAATGATTGTTGACTGAAAAATATATTGAAGATGAAAGTATGTTTCTTTTTTTTGTCTTCTTTTTAAATACTTAATATATATTTGATATTTTTTAATATGATTGAATTATATTTGATTTTTTTTATTACAGCTCATGGTCCTTCAAAAAGTGGGGACGGTAGTGAAACTGAATATTTTTGCAAATGGTCTGGATTGCCATATATTGAATGTACATGGGAAGAAGGTAGTTTGATAGAAAAGAAATTTCAGAATAAAATTGATGAGTACTTTGCACGTCAAAAAAATCAGAAAATTCCAAGCAAAGTTTGCAAAGTAAATATGTGCTAATTATTTTAAATATTAATTATAATTAATTTTATAGCATTTTATTTTTACAATTTAGTTGGTTTGATTTATTTTATATTTTTTGAAATATTATTCTATTTATCCTTCAAGCCTTCAAATTATTATTTATTTCTAGTTATCAAAAATATTGAGATATGTGCTGATTTTATACTATATTTTTGATGATATTTTTTTGATTTCTGCCGCAGTTTGGTTAAAAGCTGTTAGTTACCACATTTTTTTTATCTCGCCATTACAATCTGCATAGATTTTTTGCCTCTTATTGGCTTGTATGTTCATTTATTAAAATAAAAAGATGGCAAGGTAACTTAATAATATCATAAATAAATTTATTTTTGAAACTTGTGGATAATTTTACAAACAAACATTTAACATGATTTTTTATTGAAGTAAATGCCAATGAGGCCAAATTACTCTTTCAGATTCTTATTCTTTTATTTACTTTGTTTTGTATTCTATTAATAAGTTGTTAATTAATAGAATGGATTATTTCCAATTACAGTCATTCCCCCTTTTAAATGTAAAATGTTTTTCAATTATTTAAGATTAAATATTTAAAATGATTATTTATGTATTAATTTTTGTGTAATTAAAATTTGAATTAAAACACTGAGCTGATTCTTCTATTTGTATTTTATTTTTTAGCTTTTATTGATTCATAATTTTTTACGTTGTAATTATTTATTATATCATTTCTATACCTTTTAATTCTTGCTAATAATAAATCAATAAATTGATTTCATTCATATTTTATTAATTTCTTATTATCATCTAAAGAGACATCACCTTTCTTTTGAAATGTATGCATAAATTAAATTCTGCATAATGAACATATTTTGCTAATTTGCTTTATTACATCTGTAAATATAATTTTCAGTTTTTGAAATTTGAAAAAAAAGTTTATTTTTGAATTAAAACTATTTTTTATGATTTTGCAATTTATATATACTATATGAAAAATATTTGGAATTTTAGGCTCTGAAAGTCCGCCCAAAATTTATACCTCTTAAAGTTCAACCAAAATATGTTGGTGGAGTCAATAACTTAGAATTGAGAGATTATCAATTAGAAGGATTGAATTGGTTGGCCAACTCTTGGTGCAAGTAAGCCACTTTGATTTTTCTTCTTATGGCTTTAATTGTGAGATCAATTTTCTAAAAAAGTAATTGTTAGTTTCTTTTATTTATTTGCAGTTAATAAATTGTCTTATTAAAAAATTACTTATGTTGCTATATTTCTGTTTCAGGGAAAATAGTGTTATTTTGGCTGATGAGATGGGTTTAGGCAAAACTATACAAACAATCAGCTTTCTCAATTATCTTTTTAATCAACATTCTGTGTATGGTCCATTCTTATTAGTTGTACCACTTTCAACAATGACATCCTGGCAGAGAGAATTTGAAATGTGGGCACCAGAAATGAATGTTATAGTTTACCTTGGTGATGTCAATAGCAGGAATGTTGTAAGTTATTATTCAAATCCTTGTGAAAGTTGATATTTTTGTAAAAGTCCATGAAATTTTTTTCTATCTTTCTTGTATTGTCAGTTTTCATATTAATTCTTTTAATATTAATTTTAGATAAGACAATATGAATGGTGTCATCCTGGTAACAAAAGACTTAAATTTAATGTTCTTATTACAACATATGAATTGTTACTGAAAGACAAAGTAAGTAATGTGGATTAACTTTTTGCTAAAATATTAAATATCTAGACAATTATTTCCATTTAATGTATAAAGATTCAGTGTCTTGTGAAATATATTTCTGATTATACTCATTATAAAATTGATATGTAAATGATAAAATAAATATGTGGTTTAATGAAAATATTTTAATCATCTTTTTGAATGCTTCATTTTCTTTTGAAAAAACATTGCCCTCTTTAATATTTTAAACTGAAACAATAAGTTTTCTCTTTGTATGATCATTTACAAAAAGGTAGATCAGATATTTTTGCAATAGAACACGAGATAGAAAATGCAAATGGAGTAGTTTGTTTGATTATTGAATTAGGATGATATATCGGATAAAATACACAATGCTGTATTAATGGAATAGAAATTAACAATAGTGCAACAAACCACTAAATGAATAACAACATCACAAGTTTTTTTTTTTTTTTTTTGCTTGCTAAATTTAGTAATGGTAAGTAAAATATTGTGTAAACAAACTGTTAGAAGAGTTAAAATTGTAAAAAAAAAGAAGTTAAATTTACTATTAGAATTGTTACATGCTTTTTGCAACTCAGTGCAAAGCATGTATGCAACTATTGCAAGCTATATTCCATTAAATCTTAATCCATTTTTCTTGTATATCTATATCTAAATTGCTGACAAAGAATTTCCTTTGTGTTTTTTTGGCTCTGTTTTCTGTTGTAAAAATGCCTCACTTCCATATATATATCTATCCTTTTATATATGCCATTTGGTGACTTTCTTCTGTAAATTCTTGATTGACTTAAAATTTTGCTTATTGCAATAAATAAAATGATCTTGAACAAGGTTTCACCTTTGGCTTTATAATTGAGATGCAACTGTGAGGAGAGGCAATAAAGATGCATCCTATACAGTCAAGTAGAATTCAGAAACAATTTTCACATAATTTAATCATTATTCAAGGGTTTAAGTAATTTCCTTTCATGTATATTTCTAAAATTTGTAAAACTGCTAATTTATTGATTATATCTAATGGTAACTGAATATTTTCATTTTTCTTTTCAGACTTTTTTATCAAGTATTAGCTGGGCTGTGTTAGGAGTTGATGAGGCCCATCGCTTGAAAAATGAAGATTCATTGTTATATAAATCTTTATTTGAATTTGATACAAATCATCGTTTACTGATTACTGGAACACCCCTTCAGAATTCATTAAGAGAATTGTATGCTCTTCTTCACTTCATTATGCCTCAAAAGTATGCACTGTTTTTGATTAATAATGAAATATTTGTCAGATCATTTGTATTATAATCATTAAAAATTAAATATCCAATTTTTTAGATTTTCTTCATGGACTGAATTTGAAGATGAGCACAAAGAGACTGCTGACAAAGGATATCCCAAATTGCATAAGCAATTGGTGCCATTCTTGCTGCGAAGAGTTAAAAAAGACGTGGAAAAATCTTTACCTGCTAAAGTAATTTATTATGATTTAACTACACATAATCTTTTACTTATTGCCCATTTATGTTTGTTTTGGTTTACAGAATTTATAATGACTATTTTATATTTTAGGTTGAACGCATATTAAGAGTTGAAATGACAGCTGTACAGAAGCAGTTTTACAAGTATGTTAAAAGTTTGCCATTTTAGGTACAAAAAATAGGGGGGAAATTACAAAAATTTAGTTTTAAATATTTAAGAAGTTATAGGTCTACTGCTTATGCAATTGAAAAAAAAAATGTTAATCTGTTTAGATTTAAGATGAATTTATTCTTTTAATTTAATGATAAAACAATTTTTTAAAAAGTGGTTTTAACTGACTGATATTCTCTTTTTTATAACATTTAAATATTTTGCATATATTTTAAATTATTATAAATCATTTGTTTTCTTTTAGATGGATTCTGACCAAAAATTACAAAGCTTTAAGTAAAGGTCTAAAAGGAAACATAGGCAGTTTTTGTAATATCATCATGGAATTAAAAAAATGCTGCAATCATGCAATGCTGGTTCGAAGTGTTGACAATCCAAACAATTTGGATCATTTGCAGGTAAAATATTTTATTTTTAAGATTTATTCAAGCATTTTCAAGCTGGTGTAATAATTTGGGTTTTCTTTTTCTTTTTGTATGTTTATATTGTATTGTTCCATAGAATATTTCTGTTATTTTTTTAAATAAATTTTTGATGCAACTTATGTAAAAATCTTTCTTTCAGCTTTTGATTCGTAGTAGTGGTAAAATAGTTCTCTTGGATAAGTTGTTATGTCGTCTGAAAGAAACTGGGCATCGAGTATTGATTTTTTCTCAGATGGTTAGAATGCTTGATATATTGAGTGAATATATGCAGCTTCGTCATTTTTCATATCAGGTGAAAATTAGTTTTATGTGTATTCTCGTAACTGCTTTGCCATACACATGTCAAGTATGACAAAATACATTGTTCATTATTAATCTGATCTTCTTTTTAAATAGCGTTTGGATGGATCTATTAAAGGTGAACTACGAAAACAAGCTTTGGATCATTTCAATGCAGAAGGTTCTCAGGTAAGTCATAGGTTTCGGTTATCCATAATATTTCAGTATGAAATGCATTGATTTAATTCAACCTTTGAACAGTAGCCCTTTTTTTTCTTTTCTTTTATCATTTAGATTTAGGTAAATAAAATGTTTATTATAATTGTATAACTGCAAAAAAGAATTACATTCATGAAAATGATCATCACGAAGCAATCATATTCTATTATTTTTCCTTCTTGTTTGAGAAAATTTAATTAAATAAATAAACTATATTTTTTTTCTGTTCAGAAATATATTTAAGAATGCTAAATTAATGTAAATAATCATATAAATTATTAAATTACTATTCTGATTTGATTATTATATTCTGATAGAAAATTTAACACCCATTAAAACTTTCTGTGTTTGAACAGTAATTTTTTTAGATGAATTAATATGAAAATCTTTTTATTTTTTAAGTTTTTAATGTAATTGAACTCTGTTGTAGATACCAACAGGATTTGAATGAAAAATAATAAAATAATTGTATGAAAAAAGCAATATGTTGTAATTTCATTTCTATTGCATTTCTGTCTGTAACATGAATTTACTTTGTTTCTTACAGGACTTTTGTTTCCTATTATCAACCAGAGCTGGAGGTTTAGGTATTAATCTTGCCACTGCAGATACTGTGATCATATTTGATTCTGATTGGAATCCTCAAAATGATCTTCAAGCTCAGGCTAGAGCTCACAGAATAGGACAAAAAAATCAGGTTTGTTTTTATATAATTGCATATTATTTATTGAGAAGCATGTTTATATATATAATCCTACTGCTAAATTTCTTCTTGCTTTATATGTTTCTCCTAATTGCTCTTTTAATATATATTGCATCATCTTTTGACATACACTTCAATTTTTATTTTGCTGAAATTATTACCTGCTTTAGATCAAGGTCTATATTTTTGAAATTTTTAATTTAAAACATTTATTAATTTTTATTATTTTATTTTTGAATATTACTTATATTTCGATAGATTTTGCAATATTCTCAGTTTTTTTTAAAGAAAGACATTACAGTTCCTTTCAATTAAAAAAAATCTTGCTCGTTACATTTTTTTTTTCAATATTTAATTTCATTTTCAACTGAATATTATTTTGTGTGAAGTTACAACTTAAAAAATTATTGCCTGACATTCATTACTTTGTACCCTCTTATCCCAAAGAATGTTAACTAGCAGGATGGTTGCTAATGAAAATAATGAAGTAGTTATAGTAAATATTAACTGTTTAAAGTTTAATACAGCCGTTTCATTTTTAGTAGATTTATTTGCTGTTTAAAAAATCTTTATACACCTTTATTACTCTTTCCTTAATGTCTTTAAGAAAGAGCCTTTGTGATCTGACTACACTGTTTATAATGGAGTTTCAATATCATCTGTAATAACTGTTGTATCTGAAATGGGCACTAGGCTAAATATAGGGATTTTCGAAACAGGAGTTTTCCTACAGCATAATAGTTCCACTATTATATTGGCAACAGGAATCTTAAAAGAAATAAGAATAAAGCACCTAGTGTAGGGATATTTAACTTTTATTTTGGAAACAAAAGCAGCCTGTGAACAAATAGAAAAATAAATTAAACAATTATAAATATTTTTTAAAAAATTGGCATTCCAATATTAATTTTTTTATATGGCCTGGTTTAAAGGAGAACTGAAATAAAGCCTAATGCTAAATTTTAGCCGGATTTTTTTTTTTTATTAAACTAATAAACATATCAGCCAGTATTGACAGAAAAGTTAATCAAATGAAATTAATTTTTTTTACTTATGAAATATTGAAATATATGAAATAGTTAAAAGATTAAATGAAAAATATTTTAAAAAATTAAAATTATGAAAATGACTATTTGCAACAATCTTTATTATTAGTTGATAAATGACTTTTGTTTTTAATTTTCATAAAATTCATATAGAATGCATGTGGTATAGGATATTCTTGTATTGTCAGCAAAGAAAAAAAGACTAGTGGTTGTGATAACAATCAAATCAAAGGATTTATGGTGCAGTTATATGGTTGATTTTTTGGTGACAAAGTCTATAAAAGTCATTTAGATTCCAACCAGTAATTATTTGTATATATAAGGAGTTTAGTATATTGATAATTATGAACTGAAATCTGTCACAGAATTGTACAGTGGAATGCATTATATTTGTTTTGGGTTTTTTTATTGTCAGTATATATATATATAATATAAAGTTAAGAGTTATGTTTTTTAATAAAATGTTATATAATATAAATAGTATTATCTGCAAAGTACAAAGAGGAATTCAGTTTTTGAATTTTTATTTTGTGTGTTCATAATATTAATTTAGCATTAGCATACTTTCTTAATAGCTTTTTTTTTGTAAATGCATTCATATTATGAATTTGTGTTCTGTTTATATTAAATAAAGTGATCTAGTTTATTTGGTTATTTTACCAACAACTCTATTATAATATCATTCTTTCAAATATTAATTTTTTAAAAACAAAATTTATAATTTAGGTTAACATTTACCGCCTGGTTACCAAAAATAGTGTGGAGGAAGATATTATTGAAAGAGCAAAAAGGAAAATGGTATTGGATCATTTAGTCATTCAAAGAATGGATACAACTGGACGAACAATTATGCAGTCCAATAAAGCTCCTAGCACAAGGTAAAATATAAATTTTAGCTTTATTTAATGAAATTTAATTTCATGATTGAATTTTCTTGTGTATATATAGAGAGAGAAGAAGAAATTAATTTCTTTTAATGAAAAATATTGCCATTGATATAAATTTCTTTCATAAAATGTATTTAAACATTTTCAGCAGTACTACTCCTTTTAATAAAGAAGAATTAGCTGCTATTCTAAAATTTGGTGCAGAAGAATTATTTAAAGAAACAGAGGATGGTGATGAAGAACCACAGGTTGATATAGATGAGATTCTTAGTCGAGCTGAATACAGGGAGGATCAGCCTATGTCTGTTGGAGAAGAACTGCTGTCTGCTTTTAAAGTAATAATCTGTTTTTCCTCTTTATTATGTGTAATTAAAATTTTATGTGTAAGTTTTCAAAAATAAATTATTTATACAAGTTTCTAAATATTTCTTTTGCATGCAAGGATATTTATTAATATCAATATCATTAATTGATGTTTACATTTGTTAGATATGCATGTTTTCATTTAAAATTTTCATATTCTGGAGATTTTTAATATTTTCTTGACTGATATTCGAAAATTGTATTCTTAAATATTCTTCATCAATTATTATTTTGTATAGGTTGCAAGTTTTAATTTTAATGAAGAAGATGTCAGCATGCAAAGTACTGGTGATACTAAAGACACTGAAAAGGATTGGGATGATATTATTCCTGAAGATGATCGGATGAAGATGGAGGCAGAAGAAAGAGAAAAAGAGGAAATGGAAATGTTTTTGCCTCCAAGAAGTCGAAAACCAGTTAAAAGGGTAATTTCCTTTTATTATTTTATTTTAGCTGGAACTTCTTTGTATTAAAAAATTTCCAGAATTCTAATTCAAAAATATATTTCAGATGTCTAAGCATTCAGACAGTGATGCCAGTAAAGGAGATTCTGGAAGTGGATCTGATAAGGATGATTCTGATGAAGACAGACCCAAAAAGAGAGGACGACCTCGCATTGTCAAAAATGAAGCCATTAAAGATTTTACTGATGCTGAAATTAGAAGGCAAGTATTTATATTATCTATCTATCTATCACTCTTAAAAATTTTACAAAAAAGAAAAAATAGTAATTTGTATTGATAAAAGATATACTTTTTGACTTATTAGAAAAAATCAATTGAATTACTTCTGTAAATTTGCAAACTAAACATTGGAAAATTGCTTCTATTTTTCAAAACCTTATAATAGAAAAAAATATTCAGGTTTCTAGATTTATGTAAAACCGTTAGACTTAATATTTACTGTAAATAATTATTTTATTTTTCTCTTTTCATACTTAATTTTTATGCAAGTATAATTAAATATGAAGTATATATATAAAGTATGACAATAAAAGCATCTGAAAGTACTTTTTATAGATCATTCTTTGGCTGTGGAAGTTTTAAACAATTAAGAACTCATATTTGCTTTCTTGGAGTCTTAATTTATATTGATATTACATTTATTGAAATCTTATTTTGCAGGTTTCTTAAAAGCTATAAGAAATTTCCATCTCCATTAAAAAGGTATGTTAGCTTTGTATTACATATTTTGCAATTGTTGATATTCTGTGATTTTAATACTTTCTTCAGTACAGTGAAATTCTTTACTTTTGTCTTATGGTTGGGAGAAACTTATTTCATATCATTATCTTAAATTCTGTTGGCTAAGAGGCATTTATGAATTTTTATTTAAGCTGCAGTGTCATTACAGTGTCGATCTGTTTAGATTAATTTACAAATGATTCTTAATTTTACAAATGATTCTTAATTTGCTTCCATTTCTTTTGAAAGTATTTTATTTTTAAAAAATTCTAAAGAAGTTTGAAAATATATATTTTAAAATTTATAACAGAAGCTGTTAAATTTGAGATTAACTATTACAGATTATTTTTGGAGTTTTCTGATAATAACTGACCTTTTTTTCAAATGAAGCACTGTGCTAATTGGTTTCATCTGTTGAATTCAGAATAGATTTTATGATAGCAGCTAATATTTCATATCATAACAGGTTTATTTTCTTAATGATCATTTCCTTCTAAATAGGTTAGATGCTATTGCCATGGATGCAGAATTACAAGAAAAAACTTTTAGTGACTTAAAGAAATTAGGCGAGTTAATAAAAAATAGTTGTGATAAAGCCATGAAGGAACACCAAGAAAAAGCAGAAAATGAGGAAGAAGCTGGTAAGAAAAACAGTAATATTAAAATGTTATTATCTCTACTAGTAATAAAGAAGAATTTTGTGTGTGTTGGGGCTCTACAGGACAAGCCTACTACTATATCAAATTCGGTGCATATGTGTTGAGAAGGATAAAATTGTGTACCTCGTAGCAATTTTTCAAAAATTTTAATTGATTAAAAATGAACTGATATTTGGCACTTTTCTGCGATAGTTAACCAAAAATATTTTCTAAAAAAATACATTTTATACCATTTCAAAATTTTTTTTTAAAAATGTCTTTTTAATGACATTAATTTAATAATCATGCAAAGTTTACCTGAATTTTCATAATTTTTTCAGAATAATTTTTGCTCAATTTCCAGCAATATATTATACTGTTGATAAAAAAATTCACTCTCTTTGTTGATTCAGGAAATATTTAATTGCATGATTTTTTTCAACACTGAAAGCTAAAGAAGGATGTTTGTGTAGTTTATAACAAGAAAATGAAGTTGTACTGTAACAAAATTTAGAAAGTAGTTGAAATCAAATATTTTCAGTTTTTATTGTGTTGGGATTGTATTTGATCAGTTTCTATTAGAAAGATTTATGTATATAAAAGAACTTAAGTTTAGTTTAGTTATATTAACGTCCCGTTTGAAGCAACACTTGGGCTATTTTGGGACGGACCTTGTAATTTTGAACCGCGGTCAGATGACGAGGACGACACCTGAGCTGGCACCCCCCTCTCCACACCACACCAGCGGGAGGACGTTTGGTCAGGATGGATTTAATAATAAAAAATAAATTAAATTGACATAGTTTTAATGTTAAATAATTTTGTAGGATCATGAATATGAAGTTATATCTAAATGATTTATCTGAAATCAAATATAACCAATATTTATCAGCAAACCAGCTGAGTTGACCATGTGGGTAAATGAGGTTCAAGATGAATGAATATGAATTTTTGCGTTTCTCTATGTCTGTGTGTTGATGCTCTACAGGGTGAACCATTTAACAAAGAGCTTACAACTTGTTACATATATGTTTTAGAAATGGTAATGTGCACATTGAAATAATATTTTTTGAAGTTTTAATTTTTAAAAATTAAATGAAAATTCGGAGTCACTCTGCAATATTAAAAAAATATTATTACACAAAATTCTACGTCATTTAAAAATTTTAAAAATGTCTTTTTAATATCATTGTCCTTGCTATGTAATTTTTCCTATTTGCAATAATATATTTTTATTGTTAAAGTAAAACTCAAATTATTTTCCCTGTAACTACTAAAATTTCATCTTGGTATTTTATCCTTCGTTGAAGATTCAACTTATTTTTCATATTGAGTATGTTTCAATATAAGACGCATCTTTAATAAAATTTTTGAAATTTTGTGAAAACTTCTAAATTAGTATGAATTATATGTCTATTAAAATTTGTGTAAAAATACTTTGTTGAGGATGGTATTAAAACCAAATTTCAAAAAATATTTAATTAAAATTTTTATCAACTATTTCAATTCCAGTGAACTAACTAATTGCCAGAAGTGGCTAGTAAATAGTAATTTCAATTATTGAAAGTAGCTCAATGACTTTTGGCAATTACATGATGCAGTTAATCAGTACAAATAGTAATTTTTAAATTGTATAAATTCTTGTATTTTTATATAAATTAATTGTATAATTATTCCTAAATTTTATTCTTGCTGGTGGTGGTAGTGGGGAATGTTATTGAAGAAATTTTTAAGCCACACTTTTAAGCTATAGATAGCTTAAATTTAAAATATATTCTTTTGAGAATATATAATCAACTATGAAACAAAATGATTTATTGTTTTCAATTCATTTCCATTACATGAATTCATTTGTTTTGATATTTATTGCATATTTATTTTTGGATAAAATTTGGTGACACTTTTTAATATTAACTCCCTCCTTGACACAGCTCCAAAGAAGAGAGGCAGAGAGAGGGGGCCTACCTTCAAAGTTGGAGGTGTTTCTGTTAACGCCAAAACTTTATATGCCAATGAAAGTGAGCTTCAGCCTCTTGATATTATCATTCCAGGAGACAAAGAAGAAAGGAAAAAGTAAGATTAAAAAAAAAATCAATATCAGTTCTGAATATTAATAAAATAATGTATGCATTCTAATAAATCTTGAAAAAAATTATCTTTGTGATGTTTCTGAAAAAGAGAATTTTGATTATAAAATTTAGTTTGTTGAATACATTCTATTTTGTGTGTGGGGGGGGGGAGCCAGTGAATTGCTTCAAATTTTTTATAAATGAATTTGAAAAATAAATGCAGCTTTAAAGCAAAAAGACCCCCCCCAAAAAAAACTTTGAATAGTTTAGTGGCATGTTTGTTAGTAAAATGACTAGTAAATAAAATAAGAAATAAACTCAGTTCTTTGATTAGCTGTATAGGCCATTCTAATATCTAAAAATCGCTTCTTAAAATATCAATACTTACAGTGATATTTTAAGAATTAATTTATTCTGCAATTGAAAAAAAATTAATAAAGAAATCTATGATTCATTAAATTTGATTAATAAACTACAATGCTTTCTTGTTTATTTGCAGGTGGATTTTAAAAGAGCATGTGAAAGATGCACATTTTGATATGCCATGGACACCTGAAGATGATTCAAATTTATTGAAAGGTGTATATGAACATGGTATGGGAAATTGGGAATCAATTAAGATGGATCCTACATTGGGACTGGGTGATAAGGTAATTGCATTAAAAAATTAAGTTCAAAATATTTTCTTTACAGGTATTGATTTTCAAAAGCATATCTCAAAATTAACTTTCTATATTTTCAGATATTACCAGATGGAGAACAAAAACCACAGGCTAAAAATTTGCAAGCACGCTGTGATTATTTACTGAAAGTACTGAAAAGAGTGACTGATTCTAAGCCTGGATTGGTAAGCTTTTCTTTCATTTGTATAATTACAAATTCATATTGGATTTATTAGTTCATCTGTCAATGTTTTAAACTTTATTAGTTGAAATTCACCTTTGCAATAGAATCCATTTCCAAACCATGATCCAGTATAGAAACTATATTCCTTATTAGTGTTATTTTTCTTGATTTTCCATGCAAAGCGAATTTTGTCTAGAATAATGTATTTTATAAAGTAATTTTTTTCCAAAGCATCTGATGTTTCTTTTAAGTCAGTGTTATACTTAAGACCTATTTTGAAATATTGCTCAGTTCCCCCCCCCCCCCCCCCCCCCCCAAAAAAAAACGTGAGACAAGGTCATTGTGACTTGTGGCTGTTGAAGTATACAAACAAATTATGCTTTGATATCTAATTCCATTATAGGCCTGCCTTTTATGTCATTTTTCTACATGTCAGGATCTAATGCTGTGTAGTTATGATGTGGTAGATGGGATGGTGGAATACTTGCTCAGAAATTATCTTTTAATCACAGTTCTATTCTAAAATAGTCTTAATTTGGTTTCAAAATAGATTGTTGATGCGGTTAAGCTACGTGAATGTGAGAAGAGTTTTCCATGCTAATTTTTGGTGGGAGGAAATAGTTTTGCATTGATTGGGCAATTTGTATCATTTATTTTATTTATAGAAATGTGTGAAAGTCATTATATATACATGTATTTTAATTCTGCTGTTTTTGTTGATATCAATTTCTCATAAAATATGTTCATTAAAAAATTTTTATTTCAATAGTAATAACACATTTTCTAATCTTCTTTGTAATCTTTTAGTTAATCTTTAATTCACTGTTATTTCCTTTCTGTTGTGGAATTTTACTAATTAATTTCAATTTTATTTCATATAAAGGATGTTCCAAAAGCTAAACGAGGTCGCAAACCCAGAGCTGATAAAATTGTTTTGAGTAAAGCATTTGTAGATAATGATGACAGTGATGCTTCTGTGAATTCAGTGAGTATTTTTGTGTCTTTTAAAACTCGTTCATTTTTGTATATTAAAATACATTTCAATCTGACTCTTTAAGATAGAAAATAATCCTCTCCCCCACCTTTTAAAAGTAGTTATTGGCCAGAAAATTTTATGCATTTTACTGTAGTGAATATTTTTTTAAGTATTTTAGTCGGTTGATTTCTTTAAATATGTGTATAGTTTGTTTTAATATTTAATATCTTCAAAATATATTGTTAATAGTTAGATAAGTATAATATTACTCTCTGAGACCTAGTTTGTGGTTTAAGTTATTGAAATTTTATCTAGCATTTTAAATTTAAAATGTGTAATGTAATTCTTCTCATTCAATGGGTAATATAGAATAAAATGATTTAGTGTAGATTGGTATGTATAAACTTG
The DNA here is from genome assembly GCA_026543865.1 of Argiope aurantia. Classification (NCBI taxonomy): domain Eukaryota; kingdom Metazoa; phylum Arthropoda; class Arachnida; order Araneae; family Araneidae; genus Argiope; species Argiope aurantia. The sequence goes on from JAPMOR010011010.1 coordinate 21,384, forward strand.
ATATTTTTGTTTAGATCCTGTTTTGAATAAATAATTATACAGCAGAACGATATTAAACTGTACAAATACAAATTTTAATTGAATATAAAAGTTAAATGTATAGTTATTTGCTATTTTTTTATTTGATTGATGTCTACTAAGAAAATATTCATTATTTGTCATTAATATAAAATTTAAAGAATAGATTTTTAAAGTGTTTAAACTATTTTATTCAGCATAATAAGTCAACTTTCATAATTTTAAGATTTTGAAAATCTGATACTAACTTTATATGTTTTTATATTTTGCAGACACCAACTAAAGAGAATAAACCACGTGCTAAAAAAATTAAGTCTGAAAGCATAGTATTGGATGATAAAAGTAATAAAGAACATTTATCACCTGTTAGCAAACCTCTTGCATTGAATGACGTTGATACTGAGGTAAAGAAAAAGAAATCTGACAAAGCTGAAAAGCCAAAGAAAACAAAAGATAAGGAAAAAGAAAAGGCAAGTTTCTTCTTTGTCTTTGATTTAAAAATATTTTGTGTACATAAGTTTTTAACACAATTTTTGCTAATAATTATTTAGTTTCTTGGATTACTTCTTCTGGCAATTTATTTATTTATTGTTATTTGTTCTCATCTTTAGAATTCTCTTTACAACAAATTGATATGCATGCAATAATAGAAATAACTTTTATTATTTAGGTAAATACTTCTCAGGGCAGTGCAAAGGAAAAGAAGAAGAATAAAGTCCCTCCTGTCATGCATATTACAGCAAATGCTGAACCACAAGTCATAGATAACACTGAGAGGGAACTGAAAGAAGAAGTTTTTAAAGCAGTATGTAGTTATTTTTATTTTATAATATAAAATACAATGGAGTAATTTAATATATTGGAGTGACCATTGGATTATTGAAACTAATGATGCTACTGAACAGTCACATTTAATATTTTTGTCCTCTAGTGCAAAGAACAGATGAGGCCAGTAAAGAAATATTTAATGGCACTTGATTTTAAAGATGAACCGTTATCAGCAGAAGATAAGACCAAACTATTTTCACAATATCTATTAAAGATTGGAAGGAAAATATCTGAGATTCTCAAAGGATATCAGGATCCAGTCAAAGTAAAAGAATGGCGAAGGTATGTTTTTGTCTCTTTAAATTAAAATGGCTTTAATATGGTAAAATTTGTAATACTATTGATTATTAAATAATGAAAAATCACTCATATCATGATTAATTTTTTTTATTATTATATGATATTATTATTTCACTTATTCCTTTTCTTTTTCCCTTTAGCAACTTATGGATATTTGTATCTCATTTTACCGAACAAGATGCAAAACAGTTGTATAAAATTTATCGCCAAGCATTAAGAGATTTAGAGCTTGTTCGTCCTCCTACATCGGCTATGGAAGCAAAGAAAGGAAATGAAAAGATGGAAAATAAATCAACTCATGATGTAAATAGATTTACTGCATTGTTAAATATAAAATTTTTTATTAAATATAGAGGCAATAGACAATATTAACAAAGTTTGGTATTAGCAAAATTAACTTAGAAAAAAAGGTGCTTTGTATTTATATAAAAATTTTAAATTTATTGCAGACAAGTCCCAAGCAAGGACCTGATAAACATGGTAGTAAACATCGACCACTAAACCATCCAATGAAGAGACATGCTGATGAAGATTCAAGTAAAAAAAGTGATAGACCAATGAAAAAGAAATACAGTGATAATTCTAGTGATAGAAAAATGTCTGAAAGACGAGACAGGTTAGAATGGAGAATAATTTTTTTATTGTTTTATATAATTTTCTTAATGCTTTAATGTCATTGATTTTAGTACTTTTTTCCAATGAATTTCTTTGCTCTCTGTTTGGAAAAATTCTCTCTTTTTAGTTTTTGCTGATAATTACTCTCTAAATTTATGAAATCTAACTTTCCCTGTAATCTTTAACATTTGTAACTAATTTTAGCTATTTAATATGTAATTCTGAATCTGGGCTTATCTGCAGTTTCCGAAATATATATGTATATATATATAAAGTTTGTATATTCCTATTAAGGATGAGTATTACCTAGAACCTAATTATAATAATGGGAACTATTAAATTTACAAATATTTTGGTTATTGAACAGCTAAAATAGAATTAAAACATCTATTCCTGGATATATAAAAGCTTTAGGCGGTTACATTTATTGCAGTATTTGTACATATTATAAGTTCAAGGTACTTCTTGAAGGAGCAAATAACATTAAAAAATCATTTGTTAACACTAAAAATTTTGAGATTTTAATCAACTTAGTTTAAGTTGCATATAAAATATTATGTACATTGAAATCAAAGCTTTTTTGAAATCATTGTAAATTATTTCTATAATTGTCAGTAAAATTGTTTATCAAATTTATAATTTGTTTTTCACTAAATGATGTTTATAATCTCTTTTTTTAGGCCATTGCCCATTTTCTATCTATAATTAATTATTGTGAAAAAATTAATTCAACATGCTTTAAAAATCATTATTACTGAAATTTAAAACATTTAATTGCATATTCTAACTATTAGTTTAAAGAAAAAGGGAACCCTTAAATTGCAATTTTGATTAAATATTAGTTCAAGTAAAACTACAGTATTTTCTTTTCACATATGCATATTATTAGATTTAGTATGATTCTAAACTATAGTAATTTGCAATAAGCCAAAAAATCGTTTTAAGTTCTTTAATCTAAATCGCTCTTGCAGAAATATTATTAAAAAAATAATTTGTTTGTAGCTTCAGTGATTCTCGGAGTTCAGACAAAGGTATATTACCTCAAAAAAGTCCATCCAACAGTTATTCCACACCTCATCATGGCTATTCTAATCACAGGGACAATTCAAAGATGAAGATGGATAGATGGAATAATTCTCCTCATCCAGGGAACTGGCCTAAAGATAGGCAAGTTACAGGCATTCCTTGATGTATACTTTTTATCATATAGATTCAGCCTGTAAGCAAATGCACACATAGCATTTACACTGAATACATATGAATAGTTTTCATCAGGATAAGGGATTAGATTTTTGAAATCATTAAGTAATATGATAAGTTGCTTTTGGAAATGATACTGGAACTTTTTTTCCTGCTTAAATTCTTAAGAAACTACATTCTCAGGTGTATCTGCATGGTTTATTGATTTAAATAATCATTTGAATAAAGATCAGTAAAAAATTAATTTTGAGGATGGGATAAAAAAGAATTATGAAATAAACTCGCCTGAAAGAATTAATAAATTCAATATCAGTTGTTTAATTTGAAATACATGATGAAGGAATGGTCTTATTTTAATGAAGTACTCAGATCAAACAGAAATCATCGATTTGAGATAAAAAAAAAGATGGAATTAATGCCTGGCAATATTTATCAATTAACAAACATCTTCCAGACACATACAAAAAATCTCAAATATATAATAATTGAAGAAAGAAAACAGGGCTGCACAAGTTGCTTGATAACTGCATGCTGAGTGGTAGCTTGATAATCACCATTAAGATTTTTTTTTTCTATCTCAAATTATTTCTTCTATGTCTATGCCTAAAAATTTCTTGATTATTATTGTTAGCTCAACAATTTATAATAAAATAACCAAATTTGTATTTGTTTGGACAATTTTATTCAACATTTCTCAAATTTACAGGAATTGTTTTTGTATTGATGATAGTTTAAAAAAACTGTCAACACAATAAAAAAAGAAAATGTTTTTCTGGCAGTTTATAATTTTGCATAATTTAAACAATACCATGATATTTTTCGTTACATGTTGATTACAATTGTTTGGAGATACAAATGTAAACATAAATTCTGCAAGTGTATGAATGTCGAAAATGTGCAATTAAAACAAATTCTTTTTTTGTTTGTTTTTACATTTTTTGTGAGCAAAATATAGAAAAAGTATTGTAATAGTTTAAAAAATTCAAATCCGATATTTCGACAAATCTCCACATTATCTCCGAGCTTGAAGAGTACGTTTTTAGCATTTTGTCTGTCTGGGGCAAAAATAACTTTAAAACCACTTTTGACTAAAATGATGAAATTTAGTATAAAGTTTCTGTTTCACATTTGTAGATTATTAAATTTTGAGTGAAGTCCATTAAGAGGAAAGCTATATGTCTGGCTTCTCGAATATAATTTAACGTAATAACTACAAAGTGAAGTGAACTAAATGGATAAGAAATTTTTACACAGATTTAACATCAAAATTGTAGATACTTATCAAAATTAGAACCAAATCTGTCTAAGGGGTTGACTTTCTGTTGGTCTGTACTTGCATGTGAATACCATAAGAATGCCACGACTCAAATACATGAAATTTAGTATATGATTTTGTAACTGCAACTGTCGTTATGCATCAAATTTTGGTTTCAATTTGTTGGAAATAAGCCATATAAAACTCATACGATTTTCAGTTGTCTGTTTTAGAATGTCAGGAATTAATTGCCAAAAACATTGCAAATGATCATATAAAAAATTCTATAAAAATGCCAAATTCAAACAAAAAAATCAATGTCTCATGATTACCATTTGCAAATGCAATGCAAGCATTCAATCCACAATTTTATGTTGGGGAAATGGCTAATGAGATTATGCAAGAAAATTTTGGGAGGATCACTCCTGCTGGTTGGTGTATTTGTTCAATTGAATTATAAATTTTTTCTTCTTTGATTTAAAAAATCTACTCTGCAATACTATGGAAACAATTTTAAGGACTAATGAGCTATACAAATTTATGCTTAATATTCAATTCAAACATCATAAGATATTTTTTTAATGTTAAACTTCTGTTTTAATTAAATTTTTTTAGATATTCCAATGATTATAACAAAAGGGATCACTACCGAAGCTATCCTAGGGATGAAGGAAGCAATTTTCGAGGTAAACCTCACAGCAGAGATTACCCATATCCTCAAGACAGGCATAATAACAGGTAAAATGTTTTTGTAAGCTTGTGAGCAATTTCAATGTCATCAGTATTTAGATTAACATTTTAAATATCCTCACACACACTCTTTGAAGAAAATTTGAATTGAATAATAATTTTGATAGATTTTTAATAGCACAAGAATTTATCATTATTCTATTTGATTCATATAGCTTATAATATCTTGATTTCTTAAAATTTTTTAGGTATCATTCCGGTGGAAATCATGGAGGATTTTCTCATTACAATATGCATCAATCATCATATGGTGCACCAACACAACCACCACCTGCTCATTCTGGTTATAGTTATGGGTCAAGGCCACCCATACATTCACCTTCTTCCATGGGCTCTCAACCTCCTCCCCCACCTGGTGTTGGAGAACATCATGGGGATTCATATAGCTCATATCAAGGTCATGCAGATTCTTGGCGAAGAAGAGATGAGCATCGCAAAGATCATAGTTCTAGAGATTACAAAATAAAAAACCAGCCCTAGTCCTAAAATATTTGCGTACATAATTCATATTTCTTAATTTGACTTTGAAATCAAACAAAACTGTAAAAAATTCAAGTTTTCATTGATGCAAATGAATATGACCATTAGGATGTATATAAAATGAGAATCATTAAGGTTAACTTGTGAAGACTGTGATGTGGCAACAAGCCGGGACTGCTTTCATCTGCTGTAATTATTTCATTCCAATGACTGAAACATTCATCTGTGTGTCAATTCAGAAATTTCACATCAAACTGTACATAGTAAAATTATTGTTAACCAGTTTTTGTATGTGTTATTTATTATATAAAATAAAAAAAAAACTTATTATTTTGTCTCTATATCAAAATTAGTCCACCCTTACAAAATTTCTTGTCTAGTTTCAGAATTTTTTTCAGTGCGGAAATTACTAAAAATTGCAAATGAATTCTTAAATGATTTTTATTCCAATGCATAATAAGATAAAGCATTTAATAAATGCTTATATTTTTTTAACCATTCATCTTCATTTCTTACTATGCACAAGATTTACTTCAAATGGAATCCTAGAGTATGACTTAAAAGTTGAATCTGTATATGAGAAACTTGATTAAGTTATATACTTTTTACTTTACAACTTATTTAGTGTTATATTGATAATTTAATTATTTTTAAAATCAACACATAGTATATCTAGTCTGATTTCTTTGGTAGTGTATTCTACATTTCAGAGCTTATATAAAGAATGGGGAAAGGATGCATAGAATTCTATTTTGATGTATGAGATACAATGTTATAATAAAAAAAAATTTCCAAACAATTTGTATTGTTTGCTTTATCTTTTTTTTTTTCCTTTTAAAGTTTTGATTATTATTTTGCGAAGAATTAAATGAAAAGCTATTGTATGTCATTCTGTTCTGAAATATAAAATACCAAGATGCATTAATTTTTTCGGAATAATTTACTAAATGTCCAACAAATGAACCACACCTTCAAATATAAGATAATTTACTTAATTTTTTTAACTTGGAATTTATTTTAGAAAATTGAAATAAAAAACATTTTTAAATAATACATGCTCTTTATATATAAAATTAATTTTTTTAAATCATTGTTATTTGTAAATTATAAATTTGTTAAAAAATCAGAAAATGGACATAGAAAATGAAATGCTTTTTCTAATTTATAAAGTGAAATGATTCTGTGTATTATCACAAATAATCCATTAAGTTCATTTTATGTAAATTCAAAATTTAATGTGAACAAGTGCACCAGATGACTAAGAAAACATTTTTTTCATTAAAAAGTTTATTAATTCTCCAGCTATATATTACATATTAGCAAAATGCAAGTTATTTAAAGATCTTGTATGATAAATCATGACAGCCTTAATTTAAGAAAAAAGTAGATTTAATTAATTAAGTACGTGATAATAACAGGTATATAATTTCGGAAGAGTGATTACATTCAAGTTTTCAGACACTGTTTGGAATTGGTCATCTTCTGGAATAAAATATTAGACGAAGCAGAAAATTGTTGTTGCACAGATATAACAGTGTTTAAAGTAAATTAAAACTATGTTAATAATCTCAGTTAACATCATAATATGAATGTTATATTATGCTTGGCAATCAAAAACTATTCTAGATTATCTAGAATACTGACTGACAAAATACAACCTTTATTAATTATCAATAAAATTTCACAGTAAGAAATCCTTATTCAAAAAATAAAAGTTTATTTCAAGTAAATCTGTTCTAAAACAAAAGGTCATGAATCCAGATAATATGTCCTTATATTTTAATTTTTCATATATAAATAAAGCATTGTAATTATTACAAATTTGAATTCAGGATTTTGATAAACTGTTACATTTCAGACCTAAGTGTTTTTTTTTTTTTTTTCCTCTCCTTCTTATCATGTAAGAACATTTTTTTTAATGTGGGAACATATTGTTTTTGCTTGAGGTTTTTGGAGCCTCAAAAGGTGAAGGCAAGAAATTGGCTATTTATATATATTTTTTTATTTTGGAGTTGGCTTTCACATTATAGCTTTTGAAATATCTATCATCTGCTAATGTAGTTTTATTTTGGAGTCAGCTTTCACATAATAGTTTTTCCATTATCTTCTGCTAATATAGTATTTCCCTTGGAAATTGCAGTGTTATTGCCTAACTCACATAATGTTTTTTTTTTTTAAAAATAAGCCAAACAAGTTAAAATATTATTTGTTTAATTGATAAAGATTGTTGTTTTAGGGATAATTTCAACTAATTAAAATAGGGTTATTAGAAAAAATTACAGAAGGTTGTCACATTTGGCAATTTATCGCCAACTAAAAGTTACAACTTATATCCAAATTATACATTCTCTGAATTTTTACAAATTGTCTTAATTAATTTAAGTCCTTAAACAGTTTAAACCGGTTTGAAACAATCATGAAACTATCAGATTACGCACGCGTCCATATTTAGAAAAACGATGGTTTTTTTATCTCAAAATCTGTCGAGCTTCTGCCAACTAGAAAAATTGAAAATGAAAGTTTAAAAAATTATCATTATGTATATATATATATAGAGAGAGACAGAAGCCTCGTGATTGTTTCAAACCGGTTTAAACTGGTTAATGACTTAAAAAATAATAATGTTCTTATATGATAACTTGAAATTTGCAATAGTAGATTTCATTTTTTATTTATTTTTTTAATGTGTGTGTCTCAAAAACTAAAATGCATTGAGCTAGAAAGTTTAATTTGGTAAGTGGTCTTCATACCAAATTTGTAGATCATCAAATTTTGAATGAAATTCATTCCTTCATTATATAATGTTCCTATTCTGCAACAACTAAAATCTTTTTCTTTCTCTTTCAAAACAAGAAATGAATACCAAATACCACGTAAAAAAATTGCAATATAAATACTCGGAAAGCAAACACTGGTTATTCGTTGTTCTAAAATTATTGTTGAACTATGGCAAATTATTTGTATTAACTGAAAATAAGTGTTCTGGCACCAGTGCCAGTTTTTGAAAATCAATTCTCTAGTTATTGGGGGGGGGGGGGCTAAAAAAATTATAAAATACAAAATGTACTTCATTTTGTTAATTTTTTAAACACATTTATCAAAGATAAATGACTAAGACAACTTACCAAATAAAATTTTTTATTGAAACATCAAATTAAGTTAACAAACATATTTAAAAGAAAACATTTTAAAAATATTTGAACAGCCAAGTTCAATGTCTTTATTTACTTTTTACCTCAAATTGAAAAAAATAAATAAAAACTAATTAGTATTTCTATTGTAAAATTACTATGTCTTAACTATTATCTAGATAAAATTGATGAAATTTTGTATGCAGAAAATATTTTATACAGAACAATTTTGTATGGCAGATAAAGTCCATATTTTTTCTTTTTAACATAATATGAAACATATACATTTATGACCAATGTAAATTTTTAAATATCAATTCTGATAAAAAAAACAACAACAAGGAAGCTAAATGTAGGAATGTTTTATTTGCTTTCATTCTATAATGAAACATGCTATTTTTAACGAATATGAGAATTTCCCCAAATATAACAACATCATTAGGTAACAGTTACATTATAAAAAAACTGACAAATGTTTATATAAAATTTAAATCAATAATGCATGAATAAAATCTAATCACGCTCTCTATGATAGCCTCTCCTATTGTCTCTCTCTTCATCCCTATTCCATGCTCTATCATCGTGTCTCTGACGGTAAGAATCTCGGCCATCTCTATGTCTATCTCGGTACTGACTACTTTCAGCATCCTGGGAACGATCTCTAGCGTGATTTGAATAATTATCTCGATCATACCTTGACCTATTTCTGTCCCTATTATGTCTATCTCTAGAGTAATCCCTATAGAAAGAAAAATGAAAGAATTTAATGTGAATCATAATTTTTTTAACATAAAATATTTTCAAATAAAAAACAGAAGCAAATGCAGGGGAAAATTCCAGTTCCATTCATACATCAAAATTTATAAGAAAAATATTAAAGCCTAATCATAAGTGAAATTTTACTATCAAAATCTATTATTAGTAGTACTTTTACTAAAAGGTGCTTCATATAATAAATTATTCAACAGCATTTAATATATTATTAAGAAAAATTATAACTTAAAAAACAAATACATAATTATTTTTTAAAATACAGAATATATACTAAACTCTGAACTAAATACAAATGTACTAAAAGCAAACAGGATTCACAATTTTATGAATTATTATTGCAAAGAAATAGTCAGAGGCGTTGCCAGCAGTGGAGCAATCGGCACCCTCCCCTCCCCCGTCGGTGAGAGATTGAGAGTTCCGTCGGCAAAAATCTTCACCACTTCAGTATGGCTGTTTAGAGAGCTGCACATTCTCAAATATAATAATTTAAAAACTACCTTAAATATCCAAGTAACGGTTAAAGCAGTTTGACAAAATAATCGATAGGGTAGCAGGCCAATAAGACGCCGCATTTTGTGAAAAACTTTTGATCGGCTGATTATGAATGCAATGCGGTGGATTTATATCCGCAGATTTTTAGGCTTCTGATTGAAATATCATTCATCAAGCATATAATTTGCATTACTTTTGGCAGTATATCCGACAAGGTAAATAAGATATCGCATTCTGCCAACAATTTCTGGACGGCCGATTAAAAACTGAATGCGATGGAAGTCCATAGATTTTTAGACATCTAATTCAAATATCGCTTATTTAGATAATAATTTGCGCTATATTTAGCAGAATAATCAATAAGCTGACAAATGAATAAGACGTCGCACTTTTGCCGATTAATCTTTGTCTTTCAGCTAAGATGTTATCATAGGTAGAAGAAAAGATCGTTTTCATCGAGTATTTCAATTAAATGCAAGTGAAGTTAAGGAAATATACTTTTATATTATGCATGGATAGAGCGATAGAGTTGTTTTCCCTAATTCAGAATTCAACAAATAATCTTTTTTAAATTAATCGTAATTTTTTTTCAACTAATTGTTACTTACTCTGTATCGAATCGGTAAATTTATATTACTGTGGGATTTCTCCGACTAAAATCTGTTTAATGGTCAGATTAAATTTAATACAGTACACTTTTCTCTGGACTATCTTGTGCAATATGCATGCTAAAAAGATTAATCACTGGAATAAATAAATTCTATAACTATGAATTAAGTTTATTTAACATTAAAATATCTGTTTTATGCGATATAATTTACAGGCTGCAATTATTACACTAAAGAAATATTACCGACTTCGACTGATGACAAAAAATAAGTATATGTGGTATGATAGCTTTTCAGATATACTAAACGAGCTCATTCATGTATGCATTGAATTTATTAAATCAATTTCTACCTAAATTCTTCAGATTCTACATTCAGTATTGAAACTATATTATCGGGAAAGGCAATTTTAAAAATTTTCAATTTTTCTTACAATAACTCTTTGCAGCAAAATCTATACAATTTCAGGTGCTTCTAAATTTTTAATAGATTTTTGATTAAGATGTCTTGATAAAATGATGATTAAAATAGTTATTCATATATTACACATTAACCCCACCATACGAATTTACTTAACTTCCTAATTAGATGGCGCATCTTATTTGGAATAATCATTATTATTTTAATGCCTAGAATAATATAAAGGCATTTGAGGTAATGACATGTTTTCATATGATATTTGCGTATAAATTAATTAATATTTCCCTTACTTGCAAATTAAAAATTTAGTTATTCGATGCGCAATTTAGACTCGTCATTGCAAACGAAGGGGTTAAGAAAAACGAATACATGCATTTGAGAGGATAAAATTCATTTTTTGACAAGAATAGTAGCTTGCAATAGCTTCGAGGGAAAAAAGATTTGGCCATGCCTAGAAATGAAAATAGGGGAATTCATATTTATCTAATTGTTCTTTAAAAAAAAAAGCATTATTTTCTCGTATACATAGTATAGAGGAAGAAGTATAGTAATCATCAAAAAATCTGAACTGGAGATTTTGACGAATTTCTACGAATTAGACCTCCCTGGGTTCGAAAAACACATTTTTAGAAAATATACGTTTGTCTGTGACAAATAATTGAAAAAAAAAAAAAAGACTTTGAGCTAGACTCTTGAAATTTTTTATACGGTCTTTACACCGTCAATTACATACACCGGTCTTATTGTAATTTTGTGTAAAATCTGCTGAGAGGAAGTCCATCTATCCGGCTGTTCAAATGTAAACTAAAACGAGAATTACAAAACGAAGGCAGCTATATAGGTAAAATTCGGTATACAAATTCAACATCTATAGTATAAATTCCTTTCAAATTTTGAGCTAAATCCAACCACGGATTAATTGTCTATTGATCTGTACTTCCAGAAATATGCAAACTCGATCATTTTAAAACACAATGAATTAAATATAATAATAAATTAATATATCAATTTTTTTATTTGATTTTGTAACTACAAGTGCAGTTTTGTTTCAATTGGTTGTGAAAAACGTGTCTAAAACACAATTTCGATTTTTTGGATACCATTAACGCACGCAAAGGATTAATCGCCAAGGCCGAGATTGTCATGACAGACTCAGTAAAAACGCTAAATTCACACCAAAGATTAATATTTCTTAACTATTGTACACGAATGCGATGTAAGGCGTTCTCTGGCATGACAAGTTTATTAGAGAATATCCAATAAAGTTTTGGGGAGACCACTCCCGCTGGTTTAGACAATGTTCTCTTTTTATTTTACTTCCGCTATCAACCAAGTATGCGAGAAAGTTTGGGGGAAGCCTTTCCCACTGGTTTTAATCCTAAGTATACATTGAAAAATAAATACACGAGCAATTTAATATTTAAGTAGTCCATTTTTCACACGTACATTCTTCATATCTTACATAAAATAGTAAGTTTGTACATATATTTACAAAATATTTTCTCCAACCTCCCTAAGAAACAACATCTTTTTATCTTTTTGGCATTCTATATTGCTCGTGTTCGAACTATAGTAAATTTTTGCTGTGTTCGTGCGCTTATTCACTTCAGATTCGAAATACGTCCGAATTCCTGCTCGTTGTTTCAATTCTTATAAAAATTTATTTTAGGAAGGGAACTGCGTTAAAAAAAAATCAATTTTTAGCGAGAAAATAGAATATTTTTATTGTTTTGGATTTCTATAAACTTTCTTTTATAAAACTTTGTGAATTTAATTTCTACATTCATTTTATATAGCATCCATGGTAGGAGTACTCATTTGTTCATTTAAGATGAAACGGCATTCTGGCGCAATCTGTGTTTCTATCTATATAATACAATCTAGAATGAAATATAACAAATTTTTCCAAAATTAGATCTCAGGGTGAGTAAAGGTCAAAAGTCCCATAAAAAAATAGCCTGAAATATAAATAATCTTTTGATGGTCAGTAAACGAAACTGAGAACAATTTTTTATAAATTTTTAATCATGAAAGTAGGGATTAGAAGCCGAATTAAAAAAAGCTAAATAATAATTAATTATTATTTCTTTTACTTCTTTTAATTAAATGTAAAAATTAGTTATGAGTTATTTTAAAGCCAAATTAGAGAAATTGTGTTTGCCCTCCTGTCGGATTTGCCTTGTCCCCCCCGTCGGCAAACCTCAGTTGCCGCCCCTGGAAATAGTAAATAAATATTTTTGAAAAAAAATCATTTTTACTTTAACATGAATTTTACTAATATTGTAAAAATATATGAAATATAATGAAGAAAAACTAAAATAAATGTATCTGTATTAAGTAGAACAAAGTTGACGGAAAAAGCATTTTCTATAATATTGCCAATTTATTTCTAGAAAGTTGCAATATATATTCTGAAATTAGAAATAAATAATATCTCTTAAAACAAGTTAAGTTTGAATAGGTTTGTATTTGAAAATAAAATAATTATAGTTAATAGTACTAAGGAAAACTATATAAATGTTCATAAATATATATAGACATATTGAAATGATCAATTAGCAACTATTACAGAGAATTCCATTGATGAGAAAAATAATGTAAAGTATTGAATCATTCAAAAATTATAAAAATATTATTTATGATAAAATTATTTATTTAATAAAGCATCCTGAGAATATATAACATTTAAATCTTTTAGGATAAACTGATTTCACACTACAATAAATATTCAGCATTCTTTATTTGGTTACGAATAACTGCACTATTTAACTCAGAAATTTTCTTTTAAACTAGATCAAGCAGGCATCAGAACTAGGATGGAATCAACAGGGCATGTGTCGTAGGTACCATTACAGAAGATATAAAATTAAGCAATTAATTAATTACATTAAAAAGAAAAGCACAATTAAAAAAAAAACTCTTTCATCCTAGATTTTTAAAAAGAAAACTGACACTAACCAGACACGAAAGAACATGTAGCGTATAATCCTTTTTACAGTTTGGAACCTAATCAAGTTAGCTTTTTTGGAATAAAATAATAAATAGGAACTAATAATATATATATATATATATGATTCATGCATAGAAAAGGGAAGACAATGACAATGGGTATTTGTATATTAATTATATGTCAGTTATTAATCTAAAAAAATATAAAGATGTCATTTTTCTTACAACCAGCAATCAATCCCCAAAAAATGTCATCTACCAACTATGTTCACCAAGGGTAAGCAATTAAGCTTAAAGTTCACTAAAGACTGATGTTTCAGCCAAAAGTTCTCCAATGGCATATGGTTAATACACAAGTACCAGATAAATTTTTCAATCTCAAGGTGTATTTAAAAATAAATTGATGCGGCTTGATTTGATATAGCTTGAGCATTTATTGGGCAGTCTTTTTCTTCTTAATTTAAAGATAAATAATTAGGAAAAAAAGTGTTAGGCTTCTTTTTAATCATGGGGTGGGTGGGAGGACCTTATAAATACTAATATTTTGTAATTTTTACAATGTTTCATTATTTAGTTTTTAAAACTTATACTTATTTATTAACACATTTTATATGTTGAAAATACAATAACAATTCCTTTCAGGTTTTATTTAGCAAAATTGAAATATAGTACAAATACACATTAAAAATTATTTTGTGACAGGAAAAAAACTGCACAAAGGTTTGTAAAAACATGCAATGTTAAACTTTTCAGTTCATATTGACAATGAAATGAAAATAAATGTAAATGCTTTCTCATATCATAGACAAGACCAAATGCAGAATGAATAAAAATAGCTTCTGAATTTATAGTATCAAAGTTTGAATGTTTCTTATTTATAAACATATTATAATTTAGGCGTAATGCAAGTCCTTAAAATATTAAACCTAGAATAATAGTTTTAATACAGCAGTTTTTTTTCTGAGTCTATCTGTAATTCTAATATTTAGTACATGAGAAACAATTAATTAAATATATATTCTAAAAGGAATTTTTGAAACTGATGAAATTGATTTTTCACTGAAATAAGATAATATTATATTTTTGGAGATTTACTGTCTAGCAAACAAGACAGTTATGATGATTAATATCTGTCTATGATGAAAAATTAATGAAAGAATATTTTTTGAAAATATTCTTTAAAACAGTAGGATTAAAAATTCAAACTATGATGCTTATTTAGCATGTTTGGTTATGCTTACAAAAATTTTTCAAAGATAATACTTCTCAAATAAACTAAGAAACCTTCATGATTGAAATAACTAAAAATACAAAAGAAGAAGTCACATTATCATAAATCAAGTCATTATATATTATCATTAAATTAAACATCATTATTTTTTTAAAAAATTAACTATAATTATTCAATATTTTCAGTTTATTTTTTAAATTTCAGTTACATTTATCCACACAAATTTAAATACTAGAGTACCAATACATTAGTAATATTTATATGAAATGAGATAAAAGAATAATTTACCGGATTAAATAAAAATAAATGGCGGATGGAACAAAAGGATTTTCACCGCCATTTTTTTATTGCATAAAATTTTCCCATAAACAAATATTTTACTAATTTATTATAGTTAATAAAGTTTTAATAAATATAGTTTTAATGAAGTTAGAATGTATAAAATTGTTCATGAAAATTAAGCAAAATTTCATTAAAAATTATAGAAAAATTCCATATAATTTTAAAACTTTTTAGTAAATATTAAAAAATATTTTTATGTGCTTTTTTAAAGAATCAGCTGTTCATTTCTAATTTTTCTTTATTATTTTAATATGCATATCATGTTGAGATATTATTAAATTTATCAAAATGCTAATTTTTATTCTATTTAAAATTTCAAAACTTGACAAAAAAAAAACTAATAAAATAACACACATCACAATTAAAGCAATAATAGGGGGAGGGGAATAGAGTTGGTTATTTATCTAGTGAGATATTTTATTCAGTATGTCTTTACTTTAGAATGAAAATAAGTTGAGATCTACATTATGACACAAGAAAGCCATACTGGCTTATTTGAGCTACCGCATTGGCAACAGGAAAATTAAATTATATTTTATCTCCATATTATCAACAATGTTTTAAAATTTAAGTTTCATAATCAATTTTGCCTTACCATGATTTATACCACTGCTTTTTTAATTTCCATGGGTAAACAACAGTTGGCGCAGATAGAGGTTTGGATTTTAATTCACAATATGCAACATCTTTTTCTGTAAATCGATCTTTAAATAACTCTTCAAACAAGGCTTCATCTTTAGAGGAATCTACACTTGCCATTAAAAAAAATTACAGAATTACTTAGAACAGCGAATTAAGTTTATAACAGATAGGTTGTTAAGGCAAGTTTCGAATTTTGAGTACAGCTTGAAGTGGCATCAATAAACACAAAACCACGTTTCACTTCATTTCTCAACAATGTAATAATATTTTATCAGTGAATATATATGTAATAAAGAAGGGGGAAAAATAAAAAAGAAACTTACAAATATTATTACTTGATATACAATTTTGTTGAAATTTTTTTAGATTAAATGATTTTAGAAAATTCAAATGCTACAGCTTTAGCCAATCAATCTATTTCACATTGTTTTGAATTCTGAAGCGTCTGCTATTATTGTTTGTTTATAAATCTATTGAATGGTCTGCAAAATGTGTTAGCAATCTGTTCGATTATAAAGATGTAGCGATTAGTAAGTACTTTATTTTAAAATATATTGTGGATATTAAAACATTATTTATTTACAAAAAATTACATGCCGAAAGAGTAGGAAATAATGTAAACAAATGTGATAACTAATGCTTTAATTATTATTATGATGAGAAGCAATTTCTGCTTCTTTAAAAGCTCCTAACTATTCATATGCATTTATTAGTAAGAATCTGATACAGTAGTTTTCTTGGTAATTTTCAGTTCACATTTGGAATCGTTCGTTCACTTATTGCTGGATTCAACGCCTCATATCTTTCAATTTTAATATGCATGTTCCTGAGGAGTGAATTCATATTTTTAAAAATATTTATTACATACTCAATCAATTTCAAATAAACAAATTTGTAAAATTTAGAAAGAAAGGGAATTTTAACTTTTTTTTGTGTGTGTGTGTTTTCTTTGCTTAAGAATGAAAATTTCATCTGTTTAGTGCGTGATTCTTGTAACACATACCTAATGAATTGATTGAAAAAAGTCTGTTATTAAAAAAGAGATTTTAAATAGAATTGCTTATAAAATCATCATATGAAATCTCATTTTAACATTTTAAGAAATTAATAAAATATTTTTTAAGAAATCAATGAAAATCTTTGTCATATCAATCTAGAAGATGGGGGAAAAAACATAATTATTACATAGTTATTTCTAAATTTTATAGACATAGTTTCATTTTTAGACATGTTTTAAAGATAGAACAGTTCTAATTAAGGAATTCAGAGAATATTTATCAAAAATTTTTACTAGTAGATTTTTTTCTATAGGTTGTTGTCAAAATATTCATTCAAAGGATCAGATCAAAGTTCCAATCCCAAACCCCTCTTATTCAAAGTCTTCTTTGTTAATTCATTGATTCATTATTTATTCAAATTATTCACAATTTGAATGTAATCATGTATAATGGAATATTTCAGTAGAGACAGTTTAGTAATTGAAATCTTAGTAATGTTACATAATAAAAAAAAATTCTTTGTTTGCTCATTTTTGAAATAATTAAATGAATAAGAAATTAATATTGAGGAAATGACAATATTGAATTAAATATGCACTCAGGCATTAAAGTTCATGAAAGTTCAGATATCTTATGCAGTTAATAAATAGATATGTCATATAGACTTGACAACATTGTGAGTTTGCAGTAGTGATTTATTATTATATATATTTGGCATTATGTGATTTAGTATTATTACTTACGTAAACTTTCTGTTGAATCTGCATTAGCAATTTTAACAATCTCAAAATGTTTTTGAGTGACCATGTTTACTGACAGACAGATGGAATCCCAAAAGTTCAGGAAAAAAGCTTTTTGAGCTCGGGAAGGTCTGAAATATGGTCATTCATCAAAATCTCTAGTTTGAATTTTTTTTAGGATTTCAGTGTCTGTCATTTGTATGTGAGAAATTAAAAAGCATTTTATTAAATAGAAAATAAAAAAAAATGCATTGAATGTAACTAGTTTTTAAAGGCTGTTTACTATAGGAATTAAACTGACAAAATGCAAAATTTTATGCCTTCTTGTTTCATAGGTCATATTTAAATTTTGATATTGAATTTTTCTTACCAGAAACTACAGCAGCTTCAATTAGAAATATCAGTCATATCAGAGGGATTCTTATCATAAAGACAACTTCACATTGTTCAATGTCTATGATTCCATAATATGCCATATATTTCCAAATATAAGCTAATAAAGCAATTTTTAAAAAATTTGCCAAAAATATAAAATTTGGATATAAGTCAAAGTAACAGTTTTGAACAACTTTTGTGATTTTCATACATTTCATCACGAGAGCAAAAACATTATCAAGTAAACAGAAGGGGTAGGATATTTTCATATCACATTGCTATAAAGTAAATTCCCAAATGTATACAATGATAATATTACCTTTAGTAAGTTTGTTTGAAGCTAGCACATTTTCCTCTACTCATTTGCTATTTTGTGTATTAATCTGTACTAGTTTTATTTTTGCACCATTTTATCTTTTTTAGATAGAAGAGCAGGGAGAGAAATTTTTAAATGACAAATTTCAAATTGTGATCATGTATATGTAGGAAATTCTGACAGAAGCAGAACTACTTGGGATTTCTTCATGAATTCTGATGTAATAAGTCATCAATAATAAATAATTTCAGAAATAAAACAACTTATTTTCATACATACACACAAAAGCTTATTTCAATAATAATAATTGAATAATAAATTCATTTCAAAATAATTTTGTAAGACATGTAAATTATAGAAATAATAAATGCTATATTTGGAGATATTTAATGATTTATTATTAGCACCCAGCTAACAAAAATTATTTTCACTTTCTGCCAGATTAGGGAATCTATATGTAAACCAATCCTCACAGTTTGGCTTTAGGGAAACTTCCAAAAATTTCTTAATTTATTGACAGAACTCTAAGGTCATCCAAATCTCTTACCTAACTCAGCATCTATTATATCAAAATTGCATTCCATACAGAAGTTATCTAATATTTATAATGGTTATCATTAGATAATAGGATTTGAGAAAGAAAACTCTAGAGGTTGATTATTGTTATTTAGGAAGGAAATTTTAAAAAAAGTCTTTTTTTAGTAAATACCTACTTCCTAAATGGTAACTAACCAATTTTTAACCAGTATCTTCATAAATGAGAAACTTTTGGTAAATTTAGTCAATGAGTTTTCATTCAGTTTACATATTCATCAGCATGTGTGGGTAATAATGCTCAGCATTGCTAGGGTGAATAGCATGTATTCTGCTGAGAATTTCTTCCTAATCAAAAATATCACTTATGTTTCATTTGAATATTCTATGTTGGTTGTGCCCTTTAAAATTCCTTAAGAAAAGAGTTTGGAACATTTGATTGTTGTCTATATTCAACTTGCACTACTTTAGTAGCCTTCTGTTCATTCATTTGCATTTGCTAATTGGAGATCTGTGATATTTCCTATAATTTAGACTTTAATACAAAGACAGAAATGTTGTAAAAGTCAGCTGTGTGTTAGCTGATTGAAATATATTCATAAAAACCATAGAATATTGTATTTATAATATATATGTCATGATTTCTTGAATTCTCAGTTTAATTTCTGTTTATTGAAAAATATATAAAAATAAGAAGTCAAATAAATATTCCTATCAAACAATATGTAAGTGTAGTAAATGGTATATGATTGTATAAGTGTAAATGATATCTGAAATATTCTAGATTTAAATATGAAATTATTTTTATAACACATCATAATCAATTTTAAACATAGTGAAATAAAAATGTTCTCTTCATAGTCCAACTATATTGTTATCATCTACTAAATATTTGATGTGACTTTACTAAAATAAAGTTGTTGCTTTATTTACAGGTCATGGCTATTTTTATTTATGAAGAATTTTTAGATCAAATGGAAAACAAATATGTCTAAAAGGATTGTTGATAAAAGAAGCGTTGATGTGTAAGTAAAATTTTTGACTGCATTCGTAAGTTAAAACTTTTGGCTGTATGTAAAAAATTGATATGCTAATCTTTAAAAATCTATATATTGTCAGGGAAATTCAAAATTCCACTAAAAATTGACTATGAGTTTGCTTGTAGATATTGTAATGCACAGTCTACTGGCCTCAAGAACAAATAACAACATTTATTAATATGAAAATATAGACGATAAAACACAGCTAAGACGTACACAAGAAATATACAGCAATACATTATAACAAACAGTAGCCCATAAGTAGTAATCGGTAGTAAACAACAACCATAGTACACAAAGCATCCAGATAGAACCCAGCAGGAGGAGGGAATCAACATATCTATTCTCTATGGTCTGTCCAAATGCCTGTTTTTCTCCACTGTCTCTTTACTTTAACTGTAGCCGAATGCTGACTCACTATTATACAATTGGCTGCTCCACACATGACTTGATACTGCTTCAATAATTGTCTTTAAAACTTGGCACATGGTATCAATTCTCAATCCACTATTAGCTTGAGTTCCACTCAGTGCATGCTTCACTGGACTGATCCAACTAATTCACTATTAACTTGCTATGTGACTCTATACTACTCACTTTGGCTTGGATTGCCAGACTTTTATAGTTTTCAGAGCAGGGAAGAGAAGGTTCTTGAATAATCAAACATCACATGACTTCTATTGGTCCTATCATCAAAACTTTTGCAACTCAGTTCTTGTTTTTGTAAAAAGTTGCGAGATCCATGTAATAACAAGTTGGTCAATTTATTCAGTCCCTACTTAAGGGTCCTTCTGTCTTAAGTTATTACGTAATTAGCTAACCTAACAACATCTTATAGTGACCATATCAATATTAAAAGTTTTTTATGGTTTAAATAAATAGATTGACTTGGCAATCACACTAAACAATCTAATTTAATATAATATGTTAATGTAATCTTATTTAATGTAAAGATACATTGTGTTTTCATGCAATGGCCAAGTCAATCTATTTTTTTAAACTTTAAGAGATTTTTAATATTGATGTGATCGCTATAAGATGTTGTTAGGTTAGCTAATTGTGTAATAACTTAAGACAGAAGGACCCTTAAGTAGGGACTGAATAAATTGACCAACTTGGTATTACATGGATCTCACAAATTTTTACGATACAAGAACTGAGTTGCAAGACTTGGTTTTTTTTTACAAGTTATGTTTTTGATGGCATCTCATTTCTTTTTGTAGATTGTCCTTTCCTTATTTTTGTATGTAGTCTTCCTCTTTTTCTCTTCCGGTACTACTTCTTGAGCTTCAGCTACAGTTTTTCTCAAAGCCCACTCCCTATCTCTATGGGTTTTTCTCGTAAGCTTTGATGTTACAATTTTTGACAAGTCTGGACGGTAAATGCTTCTTAGTCTGTTGTATTCACAAATTGAGGATTCCTGCTCTTTAATACTTTCAAAGTCGACATTAATTAGATGTAAGCCATGCAGACTTGTAGCTCTCAAAAGTGCCACATAAGCGTGACCGGATGTGAATACTACAGAACCGATTTCCATCAGTGCATTATTTAGGCTTAGGCCCAGACTTTAGTGTATAGTTATAGCATAGGCTATACATATCTGAAACTGTTTGCGATGAACATAAGCTCTATTAATAATTTCAAATTAAGTTTTGACCGGACTAAGCTCATAAACATGTTCTTTATTAAATGTAATGTATATTTTCTTAGTTATTTTTGTATTTTCCGGATCAACCTTTACTCTTTGCACTATACCGATAGAACCATTAACTAAACCAAGACTCACGTCAATATTTCGCCTTAACATGACTTTTGCTCCTATTTTTATAATTATGTTCTCTTCCAGGCCTGCAGTCATAGAAGCATCGTCTTCATATTTTTTTTATGCATTCACGAACTCTTTTTGTTAGGTATCTGGGACAATCTGTGCTATCTACAGCTGTAAGTTTTGTTTCGGGATATGACAGAGATTTAAGCATTGCAGTATTTAATTGTTGACGCATGTTTTTTTGTAGGTAATAAGCAAACGGTATCATCAGGAAGTTTCGAGAGGTGTTCAATTATTTCAATTAATCTGTTTTCATTTAAATTGGATTTGTGAGTTATTAATCTAGTCGAGAATAAGTCGCGGTCTTTTTGTGTATTCACACCTCATCTTATTCTATTTAGCATTTCAACAAAGTCAGAATCATTGAGCTGTCACATGTTAATTGTAAGTTCATCGTATATGAACAGTTTAATCCACAGATTCGGTATACCGAGGGAACCTAACAACTTGTTAGTTTCAGCAGTTGATAGTTTTTCAAAAGGTGACTTTTCTCTTACCGGCGGAAGCTGTAAGAGATCTCCGAAAACTACAAGATGTTTTTTTCCAAACCACCCATTCTGATCCTCGCTTGTGTCGAATAGTTCAGATAAGCGTAAATGAATATATGTTAAAGTAACATTAGATATCATCGACACTTTGTCTAAGATAAACAACACTACTTCTTTCAAATCTGATCTCAGAACTTGGAGCACTTCATCAGAAATTGGCTTGTACTTCCGTGTTTGCTTGTGTTCTACAGGCAGCTGCAATAGTCTATGTATAATCAATCCATTCACATTGAATGCAGCTATTCCTGTTGGAGCACTAACTGCCATTTTTTTGTTTAAATACGTCTTAACCAAAACTTTCACAGTTTTTTTAAAAAGCTCTTAACAGTATCACCAGTTCCACTCACAAAACTGCGTAAAACGTCAGCGTTATTATCAGTTGTGTCCATTTTATTTGTGATCATATCGAAGACTTTTTTGATTGGTATTAAGGGTGCTGTATACACGCCAACTACAATTTTCAAACGTAATGTTATCCTATGGAGAAATATTTTAAGTCTATTTTTACTATTGCGGTTTCTTTCTTATGAAGTCAACTGCAATCAGTAGAAGGAATAAAAACACAGGCTTCTGCCAAAGGAATTTTTTCTCGGACTTCTCAAAGTATTTTTAAATATTTATTAAAAGTCGCAAAACTTCAACTTCGCACATTTAAATAATTCTATAAAATTTTTTATCGTAAATAAAATAAAAATAGCAAAATAGCAGCATCAGTATTGGTATCTTTTTTCCGATGCATATTTTCTTTTTTAAATGTGTAAAGGCAGTATTTTAGTCTTAAAATTGGAAAAATAATTTGCATTTCCCTCCAATACTCCTTTAACTCCTCCCATTCGCGGAGGAATACAATATAAACCCACCCTTTACAATCTGATTTATCATCTGGTCTTCACTAGGTCTTAAAATCTTCCCCTCAGAATTATCTTCCTTCCGCCTTTCTTTCTTTTTATTTTCTTGTTACCGATTTATACAATTTAATAGCTTTATTTTATGTTTCTGGTTGTGATTTTGCTAATATTTATCAAGTTACGAGCAACTCCGTGGAAGTACTGCTAATTATATTAGTGGTTTGAGAGCTATTTCAGAAATCTTAAATAAAGCTTTCAGAGAAATGTTCACGCATCATTATCATTAGATTAAAATTTCGACAGCAACATGACAACAAAGTAATGTATTTTTTTTTAAATCTATATTAACATTTCTGTACCAATATATTTTACTATTGTTCTTTCCTCCTATTCATGTATCTACATTGCTTATCTTTGGATATTGAGAAAATAATTGTTTAATGGAACAAGGAAATGCCCTTAATGTAATAAATTATTGGATGTATAAGAATCAATGCTAGTGAAACTAATTATATTAGATAAGAATATAATCTGTAATGCGCATAAACAATGCTGAATGAGAAAGCCTTTGTATTAGTTGAACTTTAAATACTTTCGTTTTTCAAGTTCCTATTATAGTTGAGATTATTGAAAATTAGAAAGATGCACAGTACAAAATGTGGAACAGTATAAGTTTTTTAAACTAGTAGTAAATGTTGCATATTTATCGAATTTGAAGTTAAATATACACTTATGAGTAAGTGATCAAAAGCAAGCTAAGTTAATTTTAGCAATCATAAATCTGGATTATAAAAGTTATCTAAAACTAAGTTGATCACTGCTTTCATAAAAGCTTTTTCTTACATGACAAAGAAATAATGTTTTTTAATGTGTATTGGCATTTGTGTTACAATATATTTTACAACTATTTTTCTTCCAATTCATGGTTATATATAAGTAATCATAATTTCTATTTTGAACGAAGCAACATTTCTACCAAGTTTTTAAATTGAATCTCACTAAACATTTTTTTAAATTTTTGTTACTTACATATAAAAAAAATGGCTGATAAGCCTTCAGGAATGCGAAACAGTTTTGACTTATTCCGGATGTTAGAGAAATGTTTGCGGTCACTTTACCCTTTTCTTTGTTAAATACAGGTGACCATATTATACTTATTGTGAAATATTAAGAAAAGAATTCCATAGAAATTAGATTTAAATTTAAAAAAATTTTTTAACCCTTTTTTTATTTTTGTATTTTTTTTATATATAAGTAAAAAGTATTACAAAGCGAAGATGAATTTTCAGATTGAAACATTCCAGAATTCTGATACGAAATCCTGGCTAAGCGGATGATGATATTGGCAAAATCCAATAAATAAATAAAACAAAAGAAAAGAAAAAATCAATCAATTAATGGTTTAAAAATTTCGAAAACCAGGAGACACTTAATCTAATATATGCGTTTTACAATTTAATTTATTATTTATTTCTTCCAATTTATGTGCATTATCATATTAAGTTGGTTATATTTCACGTTTAGAAAAGCTAATTAATAGAATTTATCCTAACATTATTTTCAAAATAACTATATTTATTATTTTTTTCTTTTTCATATGGCACAAATGAGTCATTTAATTAAAATTTAGGATATTCTCTTTTTTGCGAAAATAAGGCAGAAATTAGGAACATCCCAGCTATACAGAAACACAAAGTCATATCAAATACGTCACATGAGTTAAAAAATTCACCTTAATTTTGTTCGTTTCCTTCCTCATTTAAGCTTATTTAATTTTTTTTAAATAAATAATTTGCTTATAAAATTTTAAAGAAAATATAGGGACATTTATTAAAATTCGCTGTAGGTACTAAAACTATTGAGAGAAAGGATTGAACCCATTCTTTGGGGATGAGTTCGAGGTCTTACATTTTCATAGGCACATAAATCTTGCCCGATCCTCCTGGATTGAAAAATTAATGAACGCAATTATTGTTAAAAATGAAGTCGTGTCAAACGAAATACTATAAATATTAAATTATTCAATTACTCCTAAATTTCAGGATTCTCTAATATTAATTAACATAATTATGAAGAGCAATTAAATGTTCCAGAATCGAAGTACTTCAATAATTAATCAATGCTGAGTTCTGTGTTCCAAGAGTCCTTCTAACATTCACGCTGCCCTCGGTACGATTTTCTGTGCAAGCAGAGAAAATCTAAAATATCCAACTCAAAGAGTATCTTTTCCAAACAAGTTTGGGGGCTCATTAACCCCACCAAACTCCTCGTGATGGAAAGACAGTGTCGGTTTTCGAAAAAGAGTAAGGGAAAGTTTTATTGTGGCCAGTTCGGTGGGTCATTTGACCTTCTGAGTGTCGCACTCTTCACACAGCAATATCTCCTGGGGACTAGGAATTCTTTTGTTGGCTGTTATTCGGCTTGTCAATCAAACCTTTTAAGCCTCTTCCGTCATTAGTTTGGTCACCGCCTTATCCCCCCATCGATAGGTGGCGCTTTCGTCGACATCGGGTTTCTTTCTCTGTATATGGCACTCTTAAGTTTTGCGATCATACTTTGAAGATCAGTTTGCTCTTCTTCTACCAGATTGATTCTCTGAAAGTCACCCATTGCATTTGCAGCTTCCACAGCTTCAAATTGAATTATTTCAAATTAGATATTGTTACAAACCTGTAATTTTGCTTCCTAGCGCGAATAGTGTCATTATAAGAAAGACCGTTTAACAGTAATCTATATTGGATGCTGTCGGATGCCGAGCTTGGGATCCTAGAGCTTGGTGACAAACTTGGCGACGAATTTGTCGACAAAATGGATAATACTCGAAACTTCGAGAAATTTATCGATCCGTCCATTATTACACGTAGTTTTTCCTTGATTTATACACTAAACACTAATTGTATTCTAAATTTGAAGCTTCTATGTCTGCTAGAAGTGCCTTAGAGTTTTGATGATCGGTCAGTAAGTCAGTGACAAAATTCACAAACTTTGACTAGTTATAATTCTTAAACTACTGGTTCAAATTTAATGAAATTTGAAATATACCGTGTTTATATAATGCCTGCTTGGTTACTGAAAATTCAGGCTTCTAGTTTTATTCACAACGAAGTTATAGGAGGTCGTGGACTAGTTATAATTCTTAAACTACTGGTTTAAATTTAATGTAATTTGAAATATACCGTATTTATATAATGCCTGCTTGGTTACTGAAAATTCAGGCTTCTAGTTTTATCCACAACGATGTTATAGGAGGTCGAAAAGGGCCTGAACTGCTTCGAGAAAAGGATGGTACGGCCGTGCCGCTTGTTTTTGCCCGACTTGGCGGGGGCACTGCCGTGCCCCCATATATCCATTTTGTCGCCCGGGGGCTTATTGATTCGATATCCAATCAGTATCTCAATAGAGTTGCCCTTAAAATTGTCTAATCTATGATGGAATTAACTGTGCTAGAAAGCAACATTAGAGATTCCTAACAATATTAGTATATATATCTTTTTAAAATATTCTGTATTCTTTTTTTAAAGAATTGAATGCTTTACAAACTATTTTATCTTACCATTTTATAAATATTTTGAAGCATGAATTCATATATATATATAAGTGTCTTGAAATGTAATTCCATATAAGTGTTTTAAATTGAATATTGATACCAATTTTATGTTGAACCTTGATCATGTCTTCCTAATAGAAAAGCAAACACTATCTTAACTCATTTGTGCAAAAGTCACACTAGATTCATCCATTGCCATCTGTTTGGAGAAGAGACAACAATGTGCTCACAGTGTAATTGCATCATTTCTGTTTACCATATTCTTAGTGAATGTCCAAATATTAGTATTCAATGATTATTTCATTTTAGGAACTTCACATTGACTCTTTTACTTGATAAAATACCACATGCTCGTCTTTTTGTTTTTTAAAAAATCAGTAAGGTTTTATCTCCACATTTAAGTATTCTTCATCTTTTTCAAAGGTTTTTGCATTGCTTTTTATAGCTGAAATTTTATATTTTAATCCTAAAAATATACAGTTTGGCACAGCATAGTCAACACCATGGCTCTTATGCCTTTAAAATCCAACAAACCCAAAATACCAATTTTATATAATTCTTAATTGTTATTTTTATTTTTTCTATTCAACATAAATACAAATACAAGTGTGTGCATGCATATGTGTGTGTGCATGTATGTGGTTCAGATTTGGAGGGATACAAGGTACAAATAATATTCACATAGGAAACCCAAGTCACAATCCATTTCTTTAGTCATAATTTCTGGGTGTTTCAATTCAACTGAAACAAGATGTTTTCTTTTTCCTAATTCATACTTTTGAAGATATTTTAGTGAAATTTTCTACAGTAGTATGCTTATTTGAAGCAATAATTTATTGTACAGGAATGTTTGGGTGCAACTAATTCAAATAAGAGATTGAAAAAAAGACAAGGCATTTACTGTTGATATAGTACAATGTTTTCAAGAACTGTTCAGAATTGTGTCAACTAAAGTGATACCTGTTTGATGGGATTGGTAGAATGTTTGCCATACACAGTCAAAGATGCCATGTATTTCATATGCTCATGCAGTTACCCTTATTTGAGCAACAAGATCTGCAGCTGACTCAACTGAAGTTTCATAAACAAGCCTCTTCAGATATCCGAAGTGATTGATGCTCATTAATTTTGCAAATTGGGATGGCCAAGGGAATGATCCACAGCATTCAATTCATCATGCCTAAAAAGTGGCATTTAGGTAATTGTGAACATCACTGCTGAAGTAGGTTGGTGCCCTATCATATTGAAACCACCTTCAGTTACAAATGGAGATCAGAACATCTAGCAATTGAATAAATGATTGTTTAAAATAAATGATTGTTAAATGTACCATTGTTGGAAATTTCATTAAAATATATTCACTAGTGTAGGAGTTAGAAACTAAACACCTTGCTTCAGTTGAATTGAAATGTTTTATACTTATGACTAAAGAAATGGATTTCTTCCTGGGTTTCTTATGTGAATATTATTCGAAGTCTTGTTTTCTATTTCCCCTCCAAGTATGTATCATAAATTTGAAATCATCCTGAATACTTTGGTGGTGTGTGATTTTTTTAAAAATTTTAATTAATTAAAAATTAAGCGAAATTTTGATATTTTGTCACAATAATATTTAAAAAAATTACAGTACAAAAGGGATTTTTACCTCTTTTTAAAATTAAAATATTATCTTTTCAATGATACTAATTTTTTAATATATCAATTTTAAATTTCGATTTTAAATCAATTTAAAAAATATTTTAGGCACATTTTCCAACAATTTATTTTACACAAAGTTAAAATTTAACCTCCACGAGCACATTACATGTATATGGTAAAATTATTTTTTACCAACATTTTACTATTGCTGTGACAAAATTTCAGATTAAAATATTATTGAACTCTTTCTGCAAACCAAGTCTAGAAAAGTGTAATTTTCTTCAGCAACTGTCTGTAAGAAATGAAATAAACATGAAACATGATTGCTTTCTAAAAAGATAAGTTTACAAAATACATTTCTGTAAGCATAAGTTTACAAAATACATTTCTGTAAGCATAAGTTTACAAAAAACATTTCAGTAAACTTTCAAAATATCTGTATTATTAATTCAATATTCTATGTATTTTTAGGTAAAAATGGTTTATATATATACAAAAAGTCTACTCTGATTGGGTCTCAAACACTTATTAATTTGTTAACAGTTAGCATTAGTCATATACATTTAATAGAAAAAATGGCATAAAATGATATTTTATGCAATTTCAGTCAATAAATGTTTTAATAAATTATGAATTATATATTTTTATATAGATCCTCTGTTCTATAGTTAGTAAGAGATCCTTGTGACACAAACATTTCAATTAAAAATAAAGTTCCACTCTTTTGCGACTAAGTCAGTGTGAGTTAAGAAGATTTGAATATTACTATCATATTAAAAAGTGCAATTTTTTAACATTCCATTGATCATCTCAAAGAAAGATATGCCAATCAGCACCTGCAGTTTCCCCAAGGTTTGTTAGCATAAAATTTTGAAATGGTTTGATTGTCCTAAAATCGTGATATTCAGAACTTCATAACTTGGTTTGGTTTGGTCTCGGAAGATGACAATTTTTTTGGTACTCATAGTTTCAAAACACATGTTTGGTTTCAACAAAAAAAGCTTTTTTTATTAATTGAAGCTTAATCACTTCAATTTAAAGTTCACATTAACGGAAACTGATAAGAACAATGATAGTATTTTGATTGTATTATGTAAAAATAAATAGTGCAATGAAAAGAAAGGCGTAGGTTTTTATAATAGTATGACTTACATTACTTTCAGAATTTGGATTCTAAAAACATTTTGCTGAAGAAACTATTAAAAGACCAAGTTACAATGGCAATAGTTGAAATATCCATTTTTGTTTAATATGATATAAAATTGCAAAGTTTCCAATCATACAAAAAAAAAAAAAAAACATGTACATTCCTTCAAAAGGAAATCATTAAAATGGTTTTTATCTAATTATTGTGTTACTTTGTTTTTTAATTACTCTTGTTTTACATATACTGAACCAAATTATTTATTCAATCTTTTGATATTAAATTTCAACAACAGATATGACTCTTTTCGAGAGGAATGTAATCAGAAGGTCAAAATTTAGAATTTATATAAAAATTAAATATATTTCTACTTTGTGATTGTCTTAAAGAATTTTATTGTGTTATACTTCCCTAACCATGATTAAGATGCTCTTTTATAAAAGAATATAATAGGCTTGATATCTTCTTTTTAAAAAATTAAATTTAAGGGAATAATTTAACTTTAAATATCAAATTCTCAAAAACAATGAATAAAAATAGAATATCATTTAAAAATTTTATTTTTTATGTTAAATATGAAGGTAAAATATTAAATTTTTAATGATTCAAAAATATTATTCACGAGATGAAAATAGTAAGAAATTAATATATTTAATTTAATAAAATTATGAATATTGTATTCAGCTTCAGTATATGAAAACATGTTATATATATATGAAATTAAAGTGATTTTCTTTTTGGAACTTAATGAACTTATGAAGTAGTAGGAACAATGCTACTTGAAATATTTACTATCATCATATGGGACATTAAAATTAGTACTTGGGAAAGTAAGCTTCGTTCGGCAGTTTTTTTTTTTGTGTGTGTGTGTGAAATTGTAATTAAAATCCTATCCTATTGCTAAAGTTGTAAGCAAAATCTAATTGAACTGCAAATGGGGGATCGAACATGAGAAAAATACATGCCCTTACCACTACTCCATTTCTGATATGCTTATGCTTATGTATAGCCACATCATTATTTAGTTAAAAAAATATTTTTTTTGTTTGTGTTTTCCTTAGAAGACACCTATAAAGATAAACTTATAAAGCAAAACCTTATCTAAATATAAAATTAACTAATTTGTTCAAAAGTAAGTTGTTGTCAGTGCTATAAAATTAACTAACTATATTAACTTCTTCAAAGTATAACAATGCCAATGAACTTGTGATATATTTTATAACCTCTAGAAATGAGAGTTTACCTTTAACTCTACCCTCTTTTTAATAATTTGGTTTTTCTCTTAATCCTACACAGATTCTATTTACATTTGCAGTAATTAACCTGGAATTGAACAAATTCTATTATTTCTGAACTAAGTTTTTATATTTTTATTTTCTGGATATTATATTTATTACCTAGAAATAAATGTATCAAGTCTCAATCTATAATGAAATTTTATCTTGACCTCATTCTCAAAATTGTATTTTTTAAAAATTTACTTTTAGTCCATGGTGCCTAAATCATTTCTTATTTGTCTTATTTGCCCCTTATCCATTCTTGAAAGAGGGTATTGCTATCCATTTATCATATTTGTCCCTTTCCATTCCTTATCCAACTATGCAAGTTTGGTGTTATAAATTGTTCTATATCATCCTCAACAAAATTAAAATTTCCAGTGTTTTTGTTGAACTGTTGATATTTATACCATTTTTTAAAATTTCCTATTAGTTTCAATTTGGAATTTTTGAATGAACGTGCTAATAAAGAAAAAACACAATGGAACTCTAGTTCAAGGTGAGATCAATATCTAATTATTTAACTGTTTTTTTTTATAAATGTTTTCTTATCATTTTGATCTGAATATATAAATAATTTCTTCAGACTTTTATTCCCTTTCTTTGTTCAAACTGTAAGAATGCTAATATATTTTATAACCTTTAAAAATAAAAGTTTATCTTTAACTTTCCCTTTTCTTTCTCCCCAGTAATGAAGAATCATTTTTGGACTCCAGATCTGAAGTTTTGTGGTCCAGAGAAAAAAATGAGATATTTTCAGAAAATGACTTTTTTAGAGGTTTTTGTGACAGTTTTTCAGACTTAACTGAACGAAGTAATAGTTCTTGCTCTTGGCACAATGATGTACGTTTTCTCATTATTATGTTATAAATAATTAATTATTCTTTTTATATGCACTTTGTATTCTATTTATTGATTTATTTTTGCATAATTCTGAAATATTATTTATAATTATCATACACAATAAAGAAGGAAATGTCATTCCTTCTGATGTACTGTTTTAAATTCAGGCAAAGTTAAAAATGATTGTTTATGGGATTGATTGTAATATTATTTATTTTTGTCTTCTGCAATTATCTATATAGCCATTCATCATGTTTGGTAAAAATAATATAATAATCGAGTAAAATGTGGGATCACTCGTGATCAAACTTGTGAGTAAACTAGTTCAATGATTAAAAGAAAAACAGATTATTCTTTCTGGCAAGAATAGAATCATTATCATGTAGGGATAAAATTGTTGTTCCACATCTATAACTGAAGAAAAAGAATTGTAGTCTCGTATTCTGTACCATCTATTAAAACAAAGTTAATTAAATTTATTATTGGATTGTTAAACTCTTAAGTCATTTAAATTTTTGATTCGTCAATTTTTTAAAACTTACTTTGTGTTCTTGCTGAATTATTGACATATTTTATATTTTATTTACTTAATATCCATTTGAAATTTATATTACATTACTTTTAATCTATAGGATTTTGACATGAATTCAAGCATTAAAGTAAAATTATCTTTAGACGCAATAGAGGATGCACTGTATGAACAAAAGCAGTCAAATTTAATTAGCAAAACAGTTTTTCAAGAATGTTGTGAATGGGCAAAGAAATTTTCTTATTTTAGGTATGTTTATTCAAATTATAGTATTTAACACAACTATAATATTTCTTTCCATTGAACCTTTTGCATCAAATAATGATTATTTGAAGTTAACTATAAATTATTTAATTACAAAATTTTCCAAGTTTTTTATTTTTTTAAATAATTTTTAAAAATTGATTATAAATTTGGTTACTTTCCTTTGAGCCCATATGTTTCAAATTAATATTTAAGTAGTACAAATAAATTATGTATCGATTAAATCATATTTTGATTGTATACATGTTGGACATAAAATGTACAAGTGTGTATTTTGTTAAAAATGATTAAACTAAGATTTTAAGTGAAAATAAGGAAATAAATATTAGTAATATATTCTATAAATTCTGTTTCTTTCTTTTGAATCTATTTCAACAATCATACATTGTAATCTTTAGTGAATTAGGAAGATGCATTTATTGAATTTAAACATTCTTTATATATATTCTAGTTTTTAAGTGCAGAACTTATGTGTCTCTTAATATATAATTTTTATGGAGGGGGGGGGGAAGGAAACTGATAATGTATGAATTTCTTAGTTGTGGAATTAAATTTCAAAAGCTGCATAACCTTTAAAAAATTTTTTTGTAAATATTTTTATTACAATAAATCATTAAACTGAAATTCATACAATATATTTTATGATGTTGTATATGTTCCTGCAATAATTGAATGTTACAGATTGAAAGGAGAACAAATAGTTAAACCTATTGATGACAAAGCTGAATTATACACAGAAGAAAATGGAAAATCTTATCATGAAAATTCAACATTGGGGTGTGTATAATTAAGTCATGTTTTTAGAATTTCTGAATGGAATAAACAAATGACTGCTTAACATTTTCTGATCAATTCATAACTATTCATAAAATCACTGCATTTTTATTTCATTTCTGATTGGACTGAGTGTTTTCAATATGTGATGCAACATTTAGAAAATTTTTCCTAAATGATAGCATAAACACATTGTGCGACGTAATTTAATGAACATTGTATGTAACTTGGCTAATGGTGATCATAAATCAAATAACTTGCCATTAATCATCTCTATTTGAATATTATTATTATTATTATGAAGCTATTTTATACTTGGCAAATTTACTCATAAGTTTCCATATTTATGCAAAACACAGTTATTATTAACATATGAATATTCTGATATAAAATTAATGATATAAAATTAAAAGACATGGAAAATGAAAGAATAAAAAGCCAAGTTGAAAATTTATTTTTAAAATTTTGTAGCTATATTGATTTTTTTTTCAAGCGGGTTGCATAAAAATGTTTTAAACAGTTATAATTAGATAAATAATTTATTTATCTAATTTTAATCAATTTAAAACTGTATGATAATTTAATTTGAATTACAAAGTTTATTACATTTGTTTAATTAAAATTGCATATTTGACTTTCAGTTTACAAATTCAAGGTGTTAAAATGGCCATTCATGCACCTGAAAAGCACTTGAATAAAGCACACTGTGTCAATAACTTTGATAACTTGGATGAAGAACCGGATTATTTTAAAGAAAACTTTGATGGGGATGAAGAAGAATGTTTTGCATTAGATACTAGGTAAATTTATTTTCCTTTATAAGTGATATTAGAGATTTATTAATGTTTTACAAAATACATTTTTTAAAAAAATAATACTATTTTTTTAATGTGATTTAAGAGTCAGGTTCATATAAAAATGTTTCTATTTATTTTTTAGATATTTTAGTTCTTGTCACAATTCAATTTATTGTTATGGTTGAACTGCAAATATTGGTCTAATTAACCAATTGCTGTCCCCAACTACTAGTCCAAATTTGACAATTTCTATTTCGCATGAGAATTCATGATCTCTAGAAAAGTCATCATGAATTTGCCTTTTTCCTTGAACAAGAGGAATTTTTTAAAAAAATTATTTCAATATATGTTCTCTTTAGCAAAAAACTCACGGCAGAATTCCCTGCCACAGTCACTGAAGAGATTTCAATAATTTTTGTTTCTTATAAAAGCCTCATGAACCTTTAATATGTCACTAATGATCAGCCATTCTCTATCATCCTCCATTTTCAAGAGAATTTGAAAAACAATATTTAATTGTACATTCTGTACAGTGAAAAAAAAGCATACCTTTTTAG
Source organism: Argiope aurantia (assembly GCA_026543865.1). NCBI lineage: Eukaryota > Metazoa > Arthropoda > Arachnida > Araneae > Araneidae > Argiope > Argiope aurantia. The sequence goes on from JAPMOR010011010.1 coordinate 56,016, forward strand.
GGTTGTCCAATTACAACCAATCTACTGATTTTCAAAATATTTGACTTATATGCATGCTTTTAGACCCTAGATATGCCATTGACATTCATCTACTTCTTTTTGATACATATTGCAAAATAAGACTTGGACAGGACTCTCACCCTCAACTGCTGACACAATTTCGTGAATCTTCATTGCTAATTTTGGCAATTTCATCACTTTGAAATATAGCCAACTAATTAAAATATTCTATTATCACAAGTGTAATTTCAAATAATACATTTGTTTATTATTATTTATATTATTATAATCATACTTTTATTCTATTTTATTATGATACGATGTAATTCATCAAAGTTGATTGATGTGACTAATTTAATCTTAATAATTCTTGCCAACTTTAGTTCACCAAAGTTAATTATGATTATATTAATGATCTTAATATAATCATGTTGACAAATTTTGATGAAGTAAATATTTTCATACTAAAAGAAAGTACTATTTAAAATTTTAATTGCATAATAATGACATAATCATTCTGGTTGGTTTATATAAAAATGTTATTCTTGAAAAGTAGTATTAAAAACAAATTGTAATGAAAATTGATAAAATTTTGTCAGTTGTTGTGGTTAAGTTTTTCTTTTGCAGTTTCTCTCTATAATGGGGATAGAAACAAGCAAACAATCCTTGATGATGTATCTTGGAGTCCTGAACTTTCATATAAAATTAAAACTGGCAAAATTAGTATATTAGATTTTATGATTATGTTAGTTTTTCCCTATGGAGAATATTCAGAGAATTTTTAGACTTTTCTCGACAATAGATGTTGTGATCAAGAGACCACTGATGACATATCTGAACATCATTCATTTTTATAAGAAATAAACATTTATGAAATTATTTGTGGTTCTTGTTGGTTTTGCCAATTATTTTAAATATAACGATTTTGAGTGAACAGCTAATTCTAATAACAAAAAAGGATTTAATCCGTGCTTTTGCTATATCAATATTTATAATATTCTTATTTTTTAGAGTTGCATATGAACAAATTTCCCCATCTCCTCTTTTAAAAAATGAAACACCAAGCATTCAATCTATTGAAGCAGTGCAAGAAAAAATTATCGAAAAAATAGCTTTTGAAATTTGGCCTAAGGTAAATTATTTATAGAATACATTTTGGTTTTTTTTAGGTAAATTTGAATTAATTTATCCATATTTAAATATTTCCATCTGTATGTTCAGGTGCTTGGAGTTCTACAGAAAACAAAATGTTCCCATGTACCTGGTAAGTTTAAGTTATGATTATAAATCTGTACTTTTTGTAAATTAGACACATTTTTTTGTTTCTCAGACTTGGAATTTTTATTTTTTAATTTGTAAAAACTGTTACTTCAGGAAGTATAAAAGGAAATTTAATTTTAGCTATTGATTTACATGTAAACAAATCTAAAAATTATCTTTTGATGTGGTGGTTTCTTGAGACGTATAAAAAGATGCTAACCCTTTCTTTTTATATAACTTGTAAAAAACTTTCTCATGGTTTTTGATTACAAATTAATGAATAATTTCTTCTCTTATACTTAAGTAGATTGCTATATCTTGTTTATGTTGCCTTTAAATCATGGAAGTGAATTTGTATCACAGTTTTATTAGATTTTTCTCCTGAATATGTCGTTAACTAATTTTGTCAGAGAAAATATTAAATTGAACATTATGGTCTTGAATAATTAAAAGATTTATTTGTTCTTCTGTGTAATTAACTATTTTAAGTGATTATAAAAACAAGCTATCAAGATATTGGAGCTCCAAGTCGTCATGCCATTCACAGAAACTGAATAAAATTTTCATTTAAGGTAATTTGAGATATGCTTTTTCAAATCATGTGGAAAACAAAAGTGAGACTAACCGTTATGGCCACAATAACAAAATTTTGAAAATTTAAAAAGGCAATACCTTTTTTTTTATTGAAATTTTATTTACATTGGGATGGTACTTGTACCCGAAAAATTTTCAGCACTTCACAAATTAAAAAGGAGATAGAAAGCAATTGTGCCACTTACCATAGCACAGCATTCTTTTCTAATGAAATCAGATTTCACACTTTCATGCTATTCCAATTTACTGAATTGGCCTTGAAACGGGATGAAGAGACTAAAATTTGCAGATTTCCAAGTTTAGTTTAAAACACTGCAATGATAGAAATCATCGCTCTGCATGAAAGAAAAGGCACTGTGAAATGCATACTGCACATCTTGCTTGCTTGCTGAACGACATTCGTCATGATGTTTCAGAGTTCTGCGTGTCACGAAGAGATCAAGAACACCTTCACATCTTAATTTGGAATTGGAACTTATAATTTATAGATTTGAGGGAAAGATTAAAATTAATTGAAGAGTGCATAAAGCTCCAATGTGATTCGTAGAATTTTTTTCTGATAAAATTTAATAATAAAATAACATTTAGACTATTTATGGACGATGGAGAATTTTAATGCAATTTTGTTGCTCTTTCTTTTCTATTCAGGACTGATTTATATAGTTTTTGCTTATTTAGGGTTGCAAAATTTCCAGAAATTTTACATGTGTAGCAAATCGTAGCTATCTAAATTCAAAACAAGAATAATTTTGAATAACTTTAATTCTCCAGATTGGTAATAGTATTTCTAATAATGTATGTTGTTAGTTGCCTTTTCTTAGATTGAGAAACACTTGGATAGTATGCTAATCTTTAAAGCAACTTATTGTGAAATTAGGGTATTTTTCAAAGAATTTAATTGACGCTTTTCTGACTAACTCCAAAACAGGTTAAATTTGGAAGTCATTATGTTGTAACTTCCTTCTCATGTACCAGTGATATTAAAAATCTTCATCAGTTCTAAGATTACCAGCAAAATTTTGAAGCTCCTTTAAATTTTGAACCATATATCATGACAGATCTTATAATAGATTTATAGAACAGAAGCTTGAATCTAATCAATAGCTTATTCTATAAAGCAATTAAGTTGTTGAGTTTAGGATTTGTTAATGTAGCTTTGCAAAAGACTGCATTAATATGAATATTAAAGGATAATTTAGTCTCGAACTAATCTTAGGTATCTATAATAATTTATGCAAGGGACAGGTTGACCAAAAATTTGTATTCAGCTGAGATCAGGTATTTTCCATTTTTTGGTAAAAAGAAGACAATTATTTATTTCGGTTGACATTTATTTTCCAGTCGATGAGTAAAAACTGTAAAAAGGTTACATGATGTGACAGAGTTTTTATGGTTGTTTTAGGATTTTTGTGTCATGAGAACAACAGTATCGTCTGAAATATTGCTGAATAACAATTAATTATTTTAGGAATGCCATTGACATAAATATTGCACAGTGTTGGATAAAACAAATTTCCCTGTGCGCAGCCATTAAGGATTGGTCTGGGAGATAAATATGTTGTTTGCTCGTACCTTTAAATTACGAGATGATAGGTACGAGCGTAAAATTTTGATAATTTGTGGTTAATTTCCAAGCGGCACGAGCTTGAAAAACAGACCATCGTGGCACTTCTTATCAAAGGTTTTGACTACGTCAAAAAAAAAATTCATCTGCGGTTTTAGACTTTACAGAATCGTCATGAATCAGTTGTGCAACACGAACGAGCTAGTGATTCGTTGTGGTTTCTAATTCAGATTCTGTCTACATCTGAATTGTTTGGGTATTATAGTGTTGTCAATGAGAAATTCAATGTTATTGTCGCTTACGGGGAGACAACATGGGAAATTGTAAAGATTTATTACCTGAATGTACAAAATACCATAAAGGCAGTAGATATCTATTGTTGAAACAATGTGCTAAACCGAGGCCCGTGTAAAAGCTATATAAGATTTGATATGAAGAAACCGGTTGCGCTTGCTATCAATTTCGGTCTGTAGACCTTCTTTTTCTGTTGCAGAAATTCATAAAACGAATAAACAAAACTCGTCGTTCAAGTCTACACGGTGCTTCATGTGTTCTGCGTTTACCGAATTCTATGGTCTGCAAATTGATATATAATGTTCACTGATAAATGTTTCATAAAGCAATAATTTGTTTGTGTTACTTCGTGCCGTTTCTATGTTTTTGGACCGCTAAAATCCCCCAATCTCACTCAGTGGATTTCTGGTTATGAAGAGGCCCTATATCTGAAGTGCATACATTTTTAATGTGCAAATTGCATCTGATTTGAAAGATGCTATCAACCTTCAGGTTCAACAGACATCTCTTACAATGGCACATATTGTAGTCGTATTTACTATCTGCTGCTTGCAAATTCTATGACGGAAACTACGTTAACTGTAACTATTTATTTCATTTAGACTATTTTTATTAGATATATACGCCAGTTCATAGTTTTAGAAACTATCTGTTGGGCCCTGATTAGTGTGTGTAGCTATTTGGTAATAGCGAGGACCGAAATCGTAACCTTATGGTTTGTAGCTGCGTAACATGACCACTAGACAAAAGTGATCACTCCTGTCTAGAGGCTGTTATGTGATTTATAAAGCTTCACCACAGAGTGCATACACTGTATAAATTAAACTATGTATGACTTAAATGAAATTGAATTATTAAATTAATAATATAGCTATTTTAAAACGTCACACAAAACTTTTCTTCGCATTTATTTTTTTAAGAAGATATTACATTTGATATTTATTTTGTTTCATACAAACACATGCTGAAATAACACTTTTCTAGATTTAATTTGCAGTAAGAATTTCTTGAGATAAAATTGATCTCAATTAATAAATTGCATCTATCTATCAAGAAAGAGATCCACACAATGACGATGGCAGGATAACTTGAATATTTATTAAAATGCGGTTAACATCTCATAACCAGAACATAAGAAAAGGAAAAGAAAAACATACTTATCAAAGATGCACATCAACTTGTACACTCACAACGACAACTGGTAACTGCAACATTACCTTCTTATATATATGTGGCCATAAACAAAAAAACTGCATCTTCGATTATATGCTAAGTAGAATCATCTTATTAGCATATCATGCTAGATATTAGCTCTTGGGTGACTGCATCCAATTAGATAAAGATTCGAAAAATTTGCATAGCAGATGCTGCCGATAAAGATGGAAGGAAAGTTTTAGTTTATTCCCAATAGAATTAACTTAATCCTTTGAGTTTTGTCAACGCACTGATAAAAGCTGATTTTTACCACGCACTCTTAACGTGCTCTTGCAAGTAAAATTTTATTTTCATGAGTCAAGATGGTAGATGGAAAAGTCCAAAAATCGTATGTTTTTATACAATAGTAATATTCAAATTTTCATAACTTAGTCAATTTTAATTGCATGTGAGACATTTTTTGTGTGATAATATTTTCTGAACTTATCGAGAGAAAGCGCTTAAATTTCTCTTAGTTTTTAATTAATTAAGATTAAAAATTCAAAACATTGCTCCCGACATCATCGGAGGTGCATATCCCCGACCTCCAAGATATACAGGGGCCAACTTTTGTACCTGTAAGTCAGATGCCCGGTTCTGTAGAATGCCAACCCTCCCCCCCTCGCACGCACGCACGCACGCACGCGCACACATCTTTATAGTAAAGATATGTGTTCCTTGTGAGCTATATCTTGTGGTTTTACTGATAAAATTATGAAAACAGTTTATCCTACACACAAATTTTCAATTAAAATTTGTTTGTGAGAACAGAGTTGAATCATATATTGTATTGAGACTATGTCCCAATAATATTAATAGTATATTTTGTACTTTAAAATTATATTTTTTAAAGTAATATTAATTCATAATTAATACAATATATTAAGGCAATTAAGTAATAATATTTTAATATAATGTCTCTTTGCTTTTTAAATTCAGCTACTGAATACGAATTATTCATTTATATAGCTAATATAGCATAATTTCATATATTTTTAGAATATTTTTTATAAACTTGCATTTCTACCATCTAAGAATATTCTTTTTCTGCATATATCCTTGCTATTCCATCTAAATTAGATTCCTTAATTAAAATCTTTTGTTTATTTTGTGCGAATGTTTTGTGTGATTGTTCAGATATTTTTGAAGATTTCCAACTGCCACCCATAGTTACAGCTCTACAGCAGAGGAAGATTCCACAACATAGACCGAAGACTGAAGGAACCGATCTGTCAGTGAGTGATTTTCCCAAACTGAGCAGCATTTTGACTATAACTCCAAAAATTTTACAAAACAAGCAAGACTATGAAAGTAGGTAGGTACAACATTACAATTAATTTATCATTTTAATAAAAATATATTACTTTTATTTGAGTTCAGAGATACTTATGCACATTTTAAATATTTTTTACTGCTGTGTTAATTATATTTTCATTTGTAACATAATACATACTGTTTAATGTTTTGTCATATCAAGGAGATAATATACAGAAACTGCTCTTGTAAATAAAATATCTATTATTATAAAATCTTTTGAATTGAATTTTTAAAATTTTTGTTTTCATGTTAATATGGTTATAAACTTAAAAGAACGTCTCCAATCATACATATGAATTGTCATTATATCTGATATGGTTTTCTTTTTAATTTCTATATTAACTATCTTTGGTGAACATTTGATTTGCTGAGAATGTTTGTTGCATTCACTTTCAAATTAAATATTTTATTAATTACTTAACTTAATGCTCTGTGATGTAATGCTCTTTATAACTTAATGCTCCAAATTGTGAAAATTATGTCTATCTTGTTCTGTTCATTATGTATATGAATTATCCTGATAGAATTAGCCCCATGTTACTAAAAATTTAACTGTCCAGACAATGTGTTATTTTTATTGTAATTTAACATTACTTTCTTATTCTTAATGTAAATTATAGATATTCTCAGAAATTTTTTTTAGTTTTTAGCAATAGAAGAAAAATCATGCTGTTAAATATTTCATGGCATAATGAAAACAGTTCGAAATTCAATTTAACAAAGAAATCTAGTGTTGAAAATTATATAAAAAATATATTTTAAAATTTGCCAAAATTTATATGAAATTTGCTTGGCAATTAAAGTGGATTCATTAGAGAACACTTTATTAAATTCTAAAATGATATGAAAATCAGCTTTCTTCATACACATTGCACAGGCAAAGTGTTTAATATATATATATTAAATAGCCAATCAGTTATATATATATATAATAAATAGACAAAGTTTTTAATATATATATATATATATAAACTGGTATGCAAAACTTAAGCAACAGGTATGTTTTTTGTCATAACTTCACGAGAAATCATCTGAGAGACATGAAATTCAGAAATGAGATACAGCATTTTGTTCTGAAAGAATGATGAAACCATAGATGTGCAGAAATGAATATAATGCATACAGTATGGAATCAAACAAAAAAAGGCTTTATTGAACTCTTAGTATCGTTACACATGATAGTCTGTCCAAGAGGAAGAACAGCAAGCAGATGTTCCCTAGTATGGGATATGCCCTCCCCTTACTGCAATGGTTGTTTCGCACCGTCTCCCCATACTCAGCACCAGATTGTCCAACAGTTCTTGAGGTAAGAGTGCCCATTCCTCAATCAGCATCTGTTTAAGTTGTCGGGTGTTCCCAGGAGGATGTAATCGTGCCGCAAGGCGTCTCCCCAAAGCATCCCACACATGTTCTATCAGATTTAAATCAGGGGAGCACGCCGGCCAATCCATTCGAGTGATATCTTCACTTTCCAGGAGCTCCTCAACAGCATGAGTCATGTGTGGCCGTGCATTGTCATCCATAAAAACGCAGTCTGATCCAATGGCACCTTGGAACAGACGCACATGGGGAAGGATCACCTCCTGACAATAGCGATCTCCAGAGGTTCTGGAGATCGCTATTGTCAGGGAGATCGCTATATATATATATATATATATTGTTACGGTTTCCACTGCTACTAGTAAATCCATAAAGTCACTGGGTTCGCTTGTAGTGGGTATATGGTGTGAAAATACAATCAGCAGACTTACGTAGAAAATAACGACAACGTTTATTTAAATACGAAGACGCTAACACAAAGACGACGAATACACAGACGACAAATATGTAGGACAACAAACAGCAGCAAACAGTAGCCCACAAGTAGTATTCAACCACAGGACACAAAGTGGCCAGACAGAATTCAGCAGGAAAGGGGATGCTCGGAGCTTCGCTCTACGGTCGCTCCAAGCGGCTGAAGTTCTCCACTGTCTCCTCGCTTCAGCTGTATCGAACTGCCGATTCACTACTACATGACTGGCTATTCCTCACAGGACTTGATGCTGCTTTCACAATAAACATAAGGACTCGGCACACAGATCAGTTCAGCACTCGCTTGAACACATAACGATGGACTATTCCGCCTTTTCTTCTATATCCTCTCGACGACTCGTTCCACGACTTCAACTCCGACGATTTTTTGCAATTTGCGACTGCCGACCTTTTATAGATTGGCTCAGCCGAGAACCTTCTGAGCCAATCAGATGTATCTTAGCTCCTATAGGAATTATCGTTAAAATTCTCGAAATTTTCAGCATTATCTATTTTGTCGCCACATTCGTCGCCAAGTCGCTAAATGATCGCCAAGTTTGTCGCCACGCTCTGAGATTATTGACTCGGCAACCACAGTGCTGATCATAAAACGGTCTTTCCAGTGATTCAACCAACCATGCTGGGAAGGAACTTAACAGGCTTGTAACACACATACACACACACACACATAAATATATATTTATATATACTAATCTATACTTATATAAAGCTCAATATGTGTGTGTGTGTGTTGGCTCTCTATAGGCCAGACTGCTTGACCTACAGCTACCTAATTTGGTACATGTATACCTTGGAGGTCGGAAATGTGCACCTGTTGTCCCTTTTTTTGAATTTTTAATTAGAATTTTAATTATTAATTAAAATCTAACTTTCCGGATAAAAAAAATCTTTTCATCTTCCTCACCGCCAAATGAGTAAGGCTTCAATTTTTTTTTCTCCCCACTCTAATGAGGCTAGGCTTAAGATTTTTCGGCCAATTATTTCAAACGATTCTGTTCATTTTCTTAATGTTTGATGCATTTAAAATTAAACATTGTTAATTAATCCATCTTTGAGATTCATTCTGAAGTACTTTTGAATTAAAATAAAACAGAATAAAGGAAATTAAAAATTGCTAATCTGCATAGAGTTACCCCAACTGGCGTAGAAAAAATCACGCATTTGGGTTACCGTAACTGGTGTTGAAAATTCGCGCATGCGCATTGTGTTCTAATTGTTGACAATTATTATCAACGGATGCGGACTGGATTTAAATTATTTTTAGGTTCGTTGTATGCTTTTGTAATTAAAATGCATTTATGTTAGTTATATATATTTTGTATATGCTTATAGATTTAAGTACATCGTTTTTAAGTAGTTTTTTTAAAACCTGTTTTCGACCGTTTATTTTAAACGATTCGTTTTATTTTCTTAGTGTTTGATGCATTTAAAATTAAACATTGTTAATTAATCGTTCTGGTCATGATGAATCTGAGAAAATTTTGTTGACAAATTCTTGAAATATTACATAAATTAAGAAAGATATTCTTTAGTGCCCATAAGGTTTAAACGCTCAATGACTCTGTTTTCAGTAATCATATTACAAAAAAAAAATACTTTGTTTCAATAAAAAATACCATTATATTAATTGCAGATTAATCCCTTCACTTTAATTTAAAGCATAAATTCTACGGGAGCTGACAGAAAATTAGAGATACATATTACATTATGACTGAAAGTCTTTATAATATTATGAATTAATTATATGACAATCAGAATTTGAAGTTTTAAAATATTTTGATGAAGAAGTTATTAAAGTAGGAATTGCATAAAATATTTAATTATTAAAATTTTAACGAGCATTAAGATTGGCGAACCCGCTGGTCGCCAAAGGTGGCTATTAGTAATAAAAACCAAGTTAGAAGGCTAAAAATACAATCAAAATTAAACCAAATAAGAATATATATATATATATATATATATATATAT
>JAPMOR010011014.1:0-12603 GCA_026543865.1 Argiope aurantia
GTTCTGATTGTTCACAATTATCACTAGATTTCAATTACTTTTAGGTTAGTTGTATGCTTTTGTAATTAAATTGTATTTATGTTAGTTATATATTTTTTGTATATGCTTATAGTTTTAAGTACATCGTTTTTTAAGTAGTTTTTTAAACCTGTTTTTGACCGATTATTTTAAACGATTCATTTTATTTTCTTAGTGTTTGATGCATTTAAAATTAAACATTGTTCATTAATCGATCTGCTCATGATGAATCTGAGAAAATTTTGTTGACAAATTATTGAGATATTACATAAATTAAGAAATATATTTTTTAGTGCCCATAAAGTTTAATTGCTCAGTGACTCTGTTTTCAGTAATCATATTATAAAAAAATGATTTGTTTCGGTAAAAAATATTATTATAATAATTGCAGATTAATCCTTTCCACTTTAATTTAAAGCATAAATTCTACGGGTGCTAACAGAAAATTAGAGAGATACATATTACGTTATAACTGAAGGTCTTTATAATATTATGAGTGATTTATATGATAATCAAAATTTGAAGTTTTAAAATATTTTGATGAAGAAGCTATTAAAGTAGGAAATACATAAAATATTTAGTTGTTAAATTTTAACGAACATTAAGATTGGCGAACCGGCTGGTCGTCAAAGGCGGCTAGTATATATATAAAGTGCTGCAAATGCATATATAATAATCAATAAAAAACTGCAATTAATTTTTTCTCAAAGAATTCCTTATATTCAAGACCTTTACTACACTGTGCTTTATGATTTGATTTAAACAAAGCATTCTGAACAAGATTTTGAGGTAAATAATTGGATTAAATTTCGATCTTTCCCATTTGAAGAGCATTTAAAAGCTCTTTGGAGCCGTCTATGCACACAAAGCAAATGTTTGAAGCAAAAGCAACTTTCAGATTTGAAAGTAAATTCCTCTCATCAAAATCACCCACGGTCACATCATTCAAGTGCGAGTTCTTATTACGAAGAAATCTGACGATCGATTGCAGTTGAGGAGAAGGGGTAAAAATTGTTTCACATCTTGATAAACATTGTTTTCAAATCTTAATCATTGTAAATTTGGGAGATTAACAGCGGGTTTAGCTAATTCCGTGAATTACCCTCCAATTATTTTGCGTGACCCATATTTGGACAATAATGCAACAACATACTAATAACCAAAGGGCTATTTTAATTCCGATTTCTTGACAGACATTAATGAAGACTAATTCTAAATCACCCCGAAAATACTGAGTAATATTTAAAGGGATTAATTTTTTGGTATTCTAATTATAAAATACATTCCGTGGAATGCGTATTGAAGCGCAATTTTCAATATTAGGAATCAAAATGATGTGATAATGTATCGTTAATCCATATGGGAAAAGGATGTAAAGCTGACAAAAAAAAAAAAAAAAAAAAAAAAAAAAAAACGTCGTAGTTTCAATTTAAAAGCCGGATTGCATCAGAGCTATAGGAGTAAGAGAAGGACAACATATGAGTATAGAGTCAATGCCCTTATAGAATGCTGGCTTATACGTATTACGCACAATAAAATGTCCCAGAAAATACAGCGGTCAAAATCTTTAACCTTCCAACTGTTTGCTTATCCTGCAATATTGGCAATCAGTCCATTTTCTATTGCATCTCGCGTTTTTCGCAGTTTAGAGTTCTTATTTTTACCATTTCAGATTTTTATTATATCATATTATTATCGTGTAACATACAGTATCAGTTCACTTTGTTTGAAAAATATTTGAACTTACTTGCAAACATCGCATCTAAATAAGGATTATAAAAAAATTGCGCAGTCAGAGGGTTAAACCTTTTAACAAGAAATTCATGCCAACGATGCTTAGAGCAAAAATGCAATTTCAATCTACGCAATTTGATGTTACAGTGCATGTCTTTCAATTTGAGCTAATTTCTGAGAAATTCCTCCAGGAATTTTAGTAGGGCAGGAGATATATTGTAAAATTGGAATTGTTACAAGGTATAGGTAGATTTGAAGTTTTAGCAAATGTAAAACTTACAATTCTTCGCAAGCAGGTTTCAAATAATCAGGAATTTGGACAAATTCCTGCTTCACATAAAAATCACAAATGGAGCTTCCCATTGGAGAAAAGAGGCTCCAAGATGATAGCTTTAAAGCCAGCTGAAAGATGGAGATTCACAGCTGCGGACGTGATACATAGGAAGACATAAAGGCGAAAGATGTCAAGGAGTCGAATTTCATGAAAGTCAATTCATAAAACGCTATTTTAACAACAAAAAAATTGGCAGCATTATCTATGTTTAAGATATATTCTTTTTCATTCAAATTATTGTTTTTACTCTATATCAAAAACAACGGTTCCAGCAACGATCGATTATTCAGTTCAGTTTGTAATATTTTCATAAAAGTTTTGAAAGAAATATACTTAAAGAAAGCAATACCGGATAATGCACATTAAAATTTAAAATAACCAGCTTTTGCACATAAGACCTTCTAATTCATGAAAATAAGCTTTCCTATAAGTGAAATTACCTAAAATAATGAATTACTTTTGGCGATCAGCTAGTTAGCGCAGAGACAGGCTGTTCAGAAAACATTTAGTAAAATCTTATCTTGCTGCTTAATGTTACATAAAAATATGAATTGAATGGAGCCAACCTAACGCATATTACTTTTCGGATGAATTCAATTGTGTAGGCAAGATTCATATACGGCGTACGTCAACATCGTGTCAATCATCCAAAAACTCGCTTAAAGGTCAAAAATCTTGGATGGGTACCAGAAATGGTAACAAACGGCTTTTAGGGTTGCAATAAGAAATTGCCACGATTGTATTTAATTAGAAATCACCCCAAATTTATTCAATTTTGTGACCGTGTACTAATCTTAATGAAGGGTATATGTTACTATTAAAATGAGTAATTCAGTTATTTCATAGAATTCTTAGTTATTATACATAATAATTAAACATGATTTATCAGTTATATCATAGAATTTATAGTTATTTTATTAAATATCGTATTGTATGAAATTATAAATTTTATGTTTCAACAATGTAAACAAATCATTGCGATTACCAGTCTGACGACGGTTAAACCAAATTTTCAGCTGGATTAAGCTCTAAGCTTAAAATTAGAAACTTGATTTCTTTTACTTTTTTTTCTTTTCCAATTTTTTTTTTTGAATGGGGTTTTCCGCGACATTTTTCCGAGCATTTCATATTTTGCAGCTTCATTAGTTAGTTAAACGAAGTCTTGAATTAAGTGTAGCTATAAAAATGTTTACGTCAGTTTGTTTAAATTTGATTGTTGCCATTCGATAATAAGTAATAAGGCAGATTTCTATGCGCGTACGTTAGCGTATTACGTTTATAAAAATTTTGATATGGAAATGCTTGAAAGGCAATTTATTCTCTAAAATGTTATCGTGTTTTTAATGTTCCACCATTATATTCTGAAGTTTAGTTATATTAGCGTCCCGTTTTAAAGTAATACTAGGGTTATTTTGAGACAGACCTCGTAGTTTTGAACCGCAACCAGATGACGAGGACGACACTTGAGCTAGCACCCCCTCGAAACTTCCATGCGGCACCAGCGGAAGGATATTTGGTCCCGAAGGATTTAACGTGCACCAGACCCGCTTACAGTCTGTTCGGTGAAATCGGGTCTCGAACCTGAAGTCCTTCGGTTCCGAAGTCCAGAACTTATCACTACGCCACTCCATTATGTTCTGAAATGGCACTCGATATTGCGAGCTGCAGCCAGTTCCTGAAAGTAATGTTTTGTTTGGAATATTTGTTCCAAATCATTGAATGCAAATCTTTATTGGAATTTTGTTTTAACCCTCAAACGAACCTGCTTAATACGTCGTTGGTAAATTGGCAAAATTTTGCTAAGATGTTCTTCATCGATTAGAGTTTCACCTAAAACTGAACATTAGGATAATGCAGCAAATGCATGAGCATCTTTCCACATTTTATTTATCCACCATTACTTTCTGAAGTAATAAATTTTTAATGTGTATATATATTATGTTTGATGATAATTCCTTGCTTAGTTATTATTGAAACGGATAAATTGGGATTTTTATCAGCAAAGGCTGTCATCTGCTAATAACAGAAAGTCAGAATTAATAAGTATTAAAAAAAGCTTCAGTAAATTTGTAGAAAGCGCTTATAAAAAACAATTTTTTTAGATCAAAATTTTAAGAGACGAAATTTCTTGGCGATTGAAAGTGAGCTTGTTCCAACGATTTGTTCTTTGAAAGTTGAATACTTTAAACAATGCATGGGTATATATTCAATGAATTTTTCTTGATTAGAGGAGAGACAATCAGGGTAATTATAAAGTCCAAATTTATTCAGTGAAGCTCGGGGTGATGATCATCCGGGTAATAAGACATGCTGTTGTTACATCTTCTCTTCTATTTTTAAGCCATGTGGTAAGGGAACGAATGGATGGAATATCGCCTACAGCTTCTTAGGATTTTCGAATTTTGTTTTATCAAATTAAAAAAAAATATTTAAACTTATTTTTCATTTAAGAGATTAAATTTTCAACACCAATCCACTCAAAGTATGGGTACGACTCCGTTCCTATTTTTGCGAGACCATCCATCCGCCTTTTAATTCCTGGAGTTCATACCAATACGATTTTTTTTTGGTTGAGATTTGTTCTAATTCTATCTTTTTTTGGCTATTCTGTGTCCTTCAAGCTTTGAAAAATTTATCTATCAGTTAACAACAGAAGTTTTTTTTTTTCATCCATGGAATTGCGAGCTTATTAATGGCAAGACAGATAGATCGTTAAACCTTCGGCGTAAAGATGAAATACGTATCATTAACTCTTTGGGTACATTTGACGTATCAGAACGTTCCGCATTTGTTTGAATTTATGTTTCAATTTTTTTTTCGTAATTTTAATTAGCTTAAGTTATTTCAATATCATGTAGTATATATTCTGAATAACAAGAAATAAATGAATTCTAACGTAAAAGCTACTGCTTTCACATGTTCAAAAAATTAAATGTGCTTTAAATACAAAAATGCATTTCGAATAAATGTATAGTTCAAAGGGTTAAACGCATTCAAGTACGAATGTGATGCAATAAATTTTATTCTTGAATTGAAAAGTTCTAAATAAGCTTAGTTTCAGACATCAAATTTGACATTTCCAGACTTGAACTGTCCTCTTCCCCTATATTCCTTTTACAATTAAAGTTCAATAATTGTGATAACTTTTTTAAACTAGCATGTAGTTTTGCATGTTGTCTTCATTTGGCATCACTAGTAAGTGTCCGTTTTCCCATATTACTTAAAACATTTTTTTATAAAGCGAGCAGTACGCAACAAACGGAAGTTCTGTCACACATTCAGCAAAGTCGGGATCGATTTTTTTTATCCATCCAATCCGTGTTAAATACGCATTTTGGGCAACTCGCTGTTTTTTTTTTTTAAATTCTTTAATCTACTTAAAATAAGTTCAAATTTCTCAAAAAAAAAATCATTCAATAAATTCACGTGTGAGTGACTAAACACCACAGCGATGCTTCCACAGCTTGAATGCTGGATGCTAATTCCAGCCAGACAAGTTTAATCTATTCTTCACATAGTTATAGCAGTCTCGCGCATGCTCATTAGCTCTAATACGTGAATCTCATGGAAAAGAATAACTGTCTTTCAAATCGAAATAGGTCTAATCTATTCGTATGCAGAAAAATGCGAGTAAAAAAAAAGGTCGAGTTTCGGTGGTTACACAATCGCGAATGGTGGTGCTTTTTAAACCACTAGTTACTATCTTTAATTCCTACAATATTTAGATAACGGTCTTTATTAGAGAGTTAAAATAAATTAAGAAACTCAAAATGCCCAGTACTTTCCCGGTTTTTATGGAAATTAAAATTTTTCTTTTCGTTTAGACGACTTTAATTTTTTCTGAATTTTCCAAGTGCCATGACAATCCTATTAATGCTACAAGATCTATAATTTTAGAAATTAGATTTCATTCATCATTACTAAAGCAACAACAAAAATTTTTAGGTCGAGGTTTTTATTGCCGTGAGCTGAAGTACAACTCCCTCTTTTTTGAGTTAGTAAGCCCTACCGGGTTACAAAGCATAGTGATGATCCTTTTTAACTTCCTCGTATACGTAAGCATAGAAAATGTATAAGAATCGTCAAAAAATTCGAACTCGAATTTTGACGAATCTCCGCGAAACCTCCCAAAGTTCGAAAAATACATTTTTGGCATTATGTCCGTGACAAGGATAACTATAACAGAGCTAGACAGTTGGAATTTGGTATATGGTCCTTATCCCAAATTTGCAGATTTCTGTCAAATTTTGAATAAAATTTGCTCAGAAGAACGTTTGTCCGGCTGTTCGAATATAAGTTAACTCAATAATTACAAAGAGAAGAGAGCTAGATAGATAAAATATGGTACGCAGATTTAGCATCTATAGTATAGACACCTACACTGCATAAAAAAAGTAGAAGGACAGTGTCTTTTTGCCAATTAGTATCTCTTATTTTCTCCTAACTACCAGATATTTATGCAGATTTAGTTTAATGACCCTTGTTTTCATTTTAGGCAAAAATTAAACATCTACCACTAATATTATTAAGAAAATTAGTATATATAATTTCCGATGCATAAAAAATGTAGAAGGACACTTGCTAATATATTTAATTTAGTGAGTTGTTCTTTATTTAAGTAGTGATTTTGTACTTTGTTTATCCTTTTCTGTCAAAAAAATCTAATTTGTTTAAAAGTTACGTTGTTTCTCCGTTCTCAGAAATGCCTAAAGTAATACCTTTGAACGATTTGTAAAAAGGGCAAATTTCCGCATATCAAAATGATGGTAAAGGTGTCAGAGATTGCTAGATTGTTGCAGGTGAGCCCCAATACAGTTTCAAACTTTATCAGAAATCCTTATAAAAATGGAAATAAAAAGAAGACTGGTAGACCAAAGAAGTTAATACCACGTGATGTAAGAAAACTTGCTCGTGTGCTGAAGAAGAACAAAGGAAGTGTTTCAAAGGCAAGAAATCAAGCAGGACTTAATCATGTGACGAAACAAACAGTTTACAACTATATTAAAAGATCTAAAAAATTCATTTTCAAAAAACGGAAACATCATCCTAAGTGGAAACAAGCTCACATTGATAACCGTTTAGCATGGGCTAAGGAGCACATGTCCTGGACTACAGAATGGACTTCTGTGATATTTTCCGATGAAAAGAAATTTAACTTAGACGGTCCAGACGGATATCAGCACTACTGGCATTGTCTGGGGACTGAAGGCGAATACTATTCAAGACGACAAATGGGAGGAGGGAGTTTAATGGTTTGGTTGGCTGTTGGATACGGAGGAAGGACAAGTCTGGTTTTCTTAAATGGTAGGCAAAAACATACAGACTACATTCAAGTACTGAATTCCGAGCTTCTTCCTTATGCCTCTGACATGGGGGGGGGGTGAAGAGTGGAAGTTTCAGCAAGACGGAGCTTCCATTCACACCGCGACTGGAGTCAAAAATTGGTTCCTAACAAATAATGTGGATGTTTTACCATGGCCAGCCAAAAGTCCTGACCTTAATATAGTGGAAAACATCTGGGCAATGCTAGTTCGTCGAGTTTATGCTGATGGAAAGCAATTTGATTCGCAAACTCAGCTTCGAGAAGCATTGAATGACTCGTGGGACAATTTTTGTCAAACTCTATACAATTCACTTCCAAACAGAATATTTGAAGTTATAAAGGCCAATGGGAAGACCATTCCTTATTAAAGTCACTATTTTTTCATTCATTATAATGCTGTCCTTCTACTTTTTTTACAAAGTTTCAAAAAAGAGAAACTATTTTTGTTGCCATTAATATTGTATGTTTGAACATCAAAATTCTGATGTTAAAATTGTATTTTTGAAATATTTGCTAAATGTTTCTAATAAATTTTTTTATTAAAAATAAAATATTTTTCGGTGATTGTTACAAAATCAAGTGTCCAACTTTTTTTATGCAGTGTATCTAACTTTGAGACAAATCCAACAATTGGTTGATCTCTGTTGGTTCGTACTTACAAAAACATGTCAGTGCACTAATTCAGAAACACAATGACTTAAATAACACCAAATTTTGTGACAAGTGCAGTTTTGTGTCAAATCTTTGTACCAATCAGTTGGGATAAAACGTGCCTAAAGCAGAAATTCGATTTTCGGATATTATTAACAGAATGCCACGGATTAATCACCAAAAATGACATGATAGATCCACTAAATGCGCAACAAAAATTTATACTTCTTGACTGTTGTAAGCCAATGCTATGCAAGGTGTTCTCTGGTATGAGAAGTTTATTAAAGTATGCAAGAAAATTTTGGGGAAACCACTCCCGTTTTTTTTTTTTGAAGTTCTACTTTTATTAAGTAACCTTGAATAATCTTAACATCAGGATAATTAAAAAAATTATAAAAATCATATAAAATTTTGTAGTATGATTAAACATCACTGAATGCCACATGTGGATATCAAAATGTTGTATGTTACAAGATAAAAGCAAAACAAAAAACATTGTTGCGGGGTTTGTTTCCAAAGATTTTTTTTATCGTAACTTAGCAGTGACAATGCCATGAGAGTGAAGATTTTAATGAAGCAATGAGATTGTTAAAATTTGTACTTAAAAAAAATTAAGTTTAGAAAATTTATAGAAATTAAAGAAAAATTTGTAAGTCAATTTTAAATTCATACTTTTTAATTTCATTTCCTTAAATATGAATATATCAAAAGGGCCTTTAAAATATTAAATAAATTAAATGTAAGTGATTTCATGTATTAATTTCTTTTCCCTTTAAGCATGTTTTTATTCAGTCAATATGCTGTTGGATTCATTCAACTGATTTTAAACTAATAGACTTGCACTATTTTATAAAAAGTAAGATCAATCAATCATAATTTCTGCACAGATTGATTTAACTAATATAAAATATGATTCTTTACATCATTTAGAGAATTTTCATAACATGATTATACATCAGTCATTAACTGTTTAGAAATTAGTTAGCGAGCCATAATTAAATTGGAAATCCTATATAATACAATTTGAAAAAAATGTGATTAATTTTTTGCTGACTATATCTTTAAAAAAAATCCAAATGCATCTTCTAATTTAATTTCACTGGTTAGATATGATATACAAAATATTTTTTAAAGAAATTCTTTTATCAATATATACCTTTTAAATCTATTTGTTCTAAGAATTGCGTGTTTTCCATTTTAATAATAAAGAAAGTTCTGAGTGATAATAATTTCAAAATTCTAAGATGTAAACTAATAAATAAATAGACACTTTGCCTAACGAAAATCTTGAATCACCTGTCCTAACCAGGTTCAGGTTCCAAGCTATTTTATCATTTAGGTTAATGTGTTTACAAAAAACTCATTTTTCAAATAAAGTGCTCAAAATAAATTTTAAAAATAACTTTTTATAGATAACATTATACAAATCTTTAAGCAATAAAAATGTCTAAATTTAATAATAAATTTGAATTTCCGTTTAACACTGTTAATGTATTTTTTTATTAATGTTATGATATTTTAAAATCAGCTTTCTCAGTGGCAGTTGCTTCCATTATTCGGAATGGAAACTATTTAGAGTAATTAAAAAATTAATAATGAAACGTTAAGGAAATATAGAGAAGAGAGGAAGAAGATTATTTTATATGCAATTCAAATTTAAACCACTTTGCAATAAAAAGCTTAATCTTCTTATAAACTCCGTTAAGGAAAGACAACCATTTTAGTAAGAAATTATTTTAATTTGACTACAATCAACGCAGAAGAGTATTAAAAATATGAAGCATCAGGAATCTCTCTAAACTCAATTACCACAATCAATGATTGACAGATTCCTTTACAATGATTAGAAATATACTTTTTTTTTCCCTCAAAAAATTAATTTCTCTCAAATATCACTAACAATTTCATTCTTTACAAGTGCAAATATATTCACCATTTTACATAACAATACCTCAGGTTAAATAGTCCCATTGGGAAACAAGTATACTACAGGAAAACATACAGTCCAGTAAGCCACACGATGCAAGGGTACAAAACCTTAGAAACATGCGATAATTTAAAAACCATCAATTAAAAAAAACATGCACAAACTTGGTTTGTATTCTTCAGGAGAAGGCTTTGACCATAACATGGGTGTGGCACACCAGGATAAAATCCATTCGAAATTTTTTTATATATATTTACAAGCATAAGTGAGCTTCCCTATCTCAGTAGTATTACAATTAGATGAATTAGCTGTGAGCATAGTTATTGGTAAAAATCCCAGAATTCAACTGGATATGAAGTCTGGGATTCGGATCCACTGCAGTCTGGGGAGGTGGTGGAGGAGGCTGACGCCTAGAACCTTGCTTTTGTCTGTTAGCTAGAGAAGAAAAATACATCAAGTTGAATCAAATAGTAGCTAACAAGATATTGAATAGAATATATAAAACTAAATATGGAGTCTAGAAAGTAATTGTTCTATTTTGAAGATATAAATGGTAAATCTTGTCTTATAAAAGGACATTGTGTATATTTAAAAATTTAAAATATGCCTATAGGACACGCAAATTATTTTACATGAGTAATTGGTTGGTGGAAGAGTTTATTTTTGGATAGTAATTGAAATGTCTATTGTAAAGAGCTTAGCAATCAGTCATTTTTCAATGATAAAAGCCATAAGGTACTGATGTGAACCATAGCATCGAACTAAATACCGATTTAGTTACTCAACATGGTCACAAGGTATTAATTGTTCTGAAAATGGTGAGTGGTGAGGATTAAATAACCTGGCAATCAGAATTATATCAAAAGCAACATATTTATAGGGCATAAAAATTTATAAATTGATTGTGTGCTTTTTTGGTTTGTTTAATGATATAAAAGCCATATTTGGTCATTCTGTGCTATGTTGACTCAATTTAAGTAAATATATTAAAAAATAAAATAATGTTTACATCTGTTTTAACAAATATTTCTAAGAACGAACACACACACACACACACACACACACACAAACTTACTTTCCAAACAGGTCTCTTGTATATAAGTAAATGCAAGAATACTACATTACAAAGGATTTTAAAGTACAGAATTCTAGTATCAAAAAATAAGACATGAAACACATTAATCAGGTAGTTTTACCAAAGAAAAATATAATTAATATAAATCAATCAAAGCAAATAATTTTTCTTGATCCTCTATTCATCAATAAGGCCTATACTAAGCCTTTTTGAGCCTGAGAATTCTGGAGTCAAACATTTGTGCCAAAGTGCAGTTTTAGTTTCCACTTAAAAAGATATCTATTCGAAAGATTGTAACGCCGTTCCCCAGAAAGTTTTACTCAATTCCATGGCATTATCAAAATATTCAAACACTACACGAAATAATTTTTTTAGAAGCAACTTCATAACCATAAAAAAAATTAGTAACATCAGAGAAAGTAAAAAAAAAAAAAAAAAATGTCTTTCAATAATAAATTCATTAATACACTATTGTATATTCAGGAAAGCAACTCTTTTGAAATAAAAATATTATAAAGGATATAAATATATAGCCATATTAAAATCAATTTGTACATTGCTAAAAGATGTTTCAGACATGCATACTCCCACAAGTTATACAAGAGGCAATTGTTTTTAAAAAAATATGCAGGTGATGAATAATGTGTTAAATCTTATATAGGAAGTCTTTAAAAATGTATTTACATTTTGACAAATATATATTGAAGAATGACATGAAGAATAATGTACAGTAATTAGAGCTTTTTTTTTTTTTTGGAACATACAGTATTATTCTACATTTCTAAAATAATAATGTTTACAAAATGCTAATGATAATTAGTAAATTACCTAATTGAAAGTAAAATTAAAATACCTGTATTATCAGATAGTTATTAGATATATATTTTAGAGAAGTTTCCATTGAGTGTTGACAGATTATCATTTGTTACTACATATATTTATTGTAAAAGAAATGATTTTTTTATCTAAAGGGTTAAAGTTTAATACACAGAATTAAAAATATGTATATAATAATAATAAATACATTAAGCATGAATTAAATACACATTTTTTTTAAAGTCATGACCAAAAAAAAAAAAACTCTTATGTAATATGAAATTAATAATATACTTTTGATTGTGACGCATGATGGCTAAATTCTGATCTATTATAAGTTATATTTGGAAATACTTTTAAATTAACCTTCTTTATTCTTTTCGGATTTTCTTATATCATATCAGGTTTCTCCCCTACATGATTAATATGGTCAAGTCATACTGGTGAAGATACTAAAAGCAAAGCAAGCTATATGATTATGATGATGAATGTAACAACAGCAATACCAATTTTGTAATTCAAGATAACTGAAACTGATGATAAAGAATTTGTTTAGTTAGAAATGAACGATTTAGGACTTATTTTTTAAAGATAGACTTCAGAACTTTAAATACCAAGACTGCATAAGGAGGGGGGGGGGGAATCTTCTTTGGATGGAGAATAGTATAAATATGAGACAAAGAAAATGAATTTTAATAATAGTATAGGAGTGATCATGACCTGTA
>JAPMOR010011025.1:0-15096 GCA_026543865.1 Argiope aurantia
TATCAAATCAGGACAGAACTATTTGATAATAGAAAGGAAATAAATGAATTTAATTCTAATATTAAATTACATTTTTAATTCTAATACTAAATTATTTTTTTTAAATTTTAATATTAAATTATTCCCAATTTTTAATAAATGAATTGAATTTGTAATGCATATAATTATGTATTATTCTGTTTTTGTAATTGAAGTAATTTTTAAGGTTATCTTTATTATTACTATATATAATGATTAAATGTAGTACTGGAAATATATACCAACATAAAACAAATAACAAATATATACCAACATTAAGTATACTATTTAAAAAAAATACATTAATACAATAAGGTTATTTCGTGTTATCGTAATTTACTGTTAAACTCTACAATTTTATGTGCAATTTATAATGTTTTTTTTCCAACTTTTAATCAAAGAAAGAGCTTTTTGGATAGTAATAATGTGATAACTAAACAATTATAAATAAAATAAAGTTAGAGGAATAAAAGCATCACATTTGATATTTCCAAAATAATCTTTAATCATAACATTAAAAACTCAAAATGAATTTATAATTAACACCAGCAAACAGAATTGAAATTTAGAAAATTCCCATTTAGAAATTATATGTTTCTTTAAAAAGATTCCGTGAAAAAAAATTTCTATATTAATTCAAACAAGAAAAACGAAAAATCCCATTCTAAAAAGCAGTTTTATTTGATAATAATCCAAAGTCAAAAGTTAGTTAAAGAAATTATGATTTATGCATAATATATCTTATAATAACATTTTACTCTCTTGTATATGACATTTTACTAAAAAAAATCGTTAGATTTTATACCTTTCAGGTTCTTTAGATTCCACTTTTTTCAGTATCAGGAATCGAAGATAAAAGAAATAAAAAAAAACTAAAGAAGTTATCCTAAACATAAAGAAAGTCTTATTCTATAAAAATACTATCTAGAACAGTTGAAATACTAGAACTGGTTTCAACTTTATCTCATTAGTCAGGAAGAACCCAATTAAAATTCGGAATGCTCAAAATATAAAAGTAGGAGAGCCTTGAAATGGCAGAAATCATTAACAGTGGAGCAGGAAAAGTAAAACGAAATTGCAGTTTCTTGCATTTGAGTATCAGGAGCAATTTCTCCCTCATAATAATCCCGAGCTTCCTCATTTCCGAACCCAAACACCGCTGTCAGAACGGTTGCTCTCTTGAAATGGATACAAGTTACTCACACAGTTTCCAATTTCCTGATTCTTTCAAGGAGGAAAGCGAAATGCAGGAAATCAAAAGGGGAAAAGAGAATGAGTGAACGAAAAGCTTTATTGCCCTCTATTTTAAACATTTCCCTCAGGATTTTGGGGCAAATTTAACGATATTTCGTAGTTGGTGTCATGGCTTTCTATATTCAGCATTGCATCTTCTAAATGTTTTGATTTCCAATTATGTATGTAAAATTTGGATTTTAAACGTGATAAGTATTTATTGGAATAATGGAATGATACAGTAAAGAATTTTGCTTTAATTTCGAATTCAAGTCATGATTTTACTTTTTCTGATTAAACGCTTTCTTGCCAGGACTCTTGTTGGATTGCAAATATGCTTGTAATAGAATGGTCAAGACCTGGAAGGAATCGTTTGAATATACTTATATCTTTCATTATAATATTTATATATGGTTCTGCCGGCGTCTTGGCATAGGGGTAGCGCGTCTTCCCCGTTACCTGGGCGTCCTGAGTTCGAGTCCCGGTTCGGCATGGTTGTTCTTCATCTGTGAGTTGTGTAAATGTGCCACACTGTAAAAAGGGGATGTGCAAGCGAATGTGATGCGTGAGTAGCTAAGACGTACTCTTGGCCCTAGTTGGCGCTACTAAAACAAGAGACGCTCCCTTGGTTTAAAATCGCTGTCCAAAGCAAGTGCCATTATAAACAACAACAACAATATATGGTTCTTGGAGGATACTTTAAGGGCACTTAACGTTTGTCTTTATATTTTAAAAATAAAATTAATTTAAATTTATTCCATTGAATAAAACATATTTTTGTTTAGAAATATATAACAGTTAATCCAACTTTCATAAATATTGGGAAGTTAACTGCAATAATTGTCGCATCAACTCTTATCATTCAAAGTTTCTCGACTAAAATTAATATCTGTGCCATTTTTGACATCAATAGAACTCTTAAAGGACACATTTCTATAAAGCGACCTATCTCGACTAAATTGAAAACTGACTTGTAAAAACACTTCATATATTCACTGCTACTGCTGGTTAGATGAAACATAGTTTATATCCTTACTGAGGTCGATTCTGATATTGTGTTCTTAGAATTTTATGCACAAATAAAGTGTAATCAAATAATTTGATAAACCTATAAACAAGAAGATTTTTTCTTTATACCTTTATTTAGTAAAACAAAGCCTTTTCCCCAATAAAAAACAACTTATGCTCTTTGGCTGGTGTATTTCGGTTGCATTGATATTTTTACAGTCTTTTATTTATATAAATATTTAAAAATAACTAATTTCTAATGTTTTTCAAAACACCTCGTCCCGAGTGTAGACTCGTACCTTAATCCACTCACAGTTTCCACTTTCTTCCTTATTTGTCCTCATCCAAAAGACAAGAAATTGGAAACCATTTTCTATTACTGAAGATAAACTTTTTGACAGCAATGCTTGGCGTCGGAAATCAAAATCAGTAAGAGATTCGTAAGAGAGTTCCACATCCCAGAAATTGCGCCTTTTCCTCAAGAACAAGATTTCCATTTTGGTTCACTTTGCATGTATCGTTGTTAATGTCTTCTGACTCTCCAACATTCGTCCTCATTCTGTTATGGCAGAATTTTAATTGGGAAGACCTGGCCTAACTAATGAAATGAAGCTGGATCGAAGTTAGTCACTTTTCGAAACTTCGACTACCGTAAGTCCCGAAGTATATGTACAAGTTGGTTTTCGTTGCCCGTTTCTTAGATAAATCCTGTTCTTCGAAGAGTTTGAGATGTAGAAAATTAATGATAATAAACAATTAAGACTATTTCCAATAAAAAGCTGGAAATTAGAATTTTAAGAGATTTAATATTTTGAATTCGGTTTTCAGATAAGATAACGAAATTTTCCAAGACAATTGTTTTAATTCATTATTCACTTTTTATTATCTTGAAATCATACGCCATTGTGCACTTATTTTTACTCTTGGTTAAGAAGTTTGTTTCTGTTTTTACCCCAAGACACCAATCCTTACATAAATGACTATTAATGACTTTAATAAACATGAACAATTTTAAGCCATCAAATTATACGTGAAATAATTTTATAAAAAAAAAGGAATATATATATTTATTTGTATACATACATAAAAACAGATGTATTTCCTTTTTATTTCTTGAACTAATAAAACCAGAAAACCTAATTTTACTTAAAATTCTAATTTTGAAGTAAGATTAAATTCTTAATATTACTTAAAACAATTCTAGGTTTATTTCTCTTATCTATTTCTTCAAATACAAAATCATTTGTTATCAATTTATTTATTTACATTTTCTATACAATTAAAATTATAATCATTATTATAATTTAATATCTTGCAATAAGGAATTTTTCTCCTGATAATTTGAAAAAAAAATGAATATAAATTTATCTGCGACTTCCAATTATTTAAAAAGTTGCCTGCGCGAAAGTTTAGACTTCTTTATACTTAGTGAGGATTTATTTAAATAAACATTTGAATAACTGGTCTGTATTAATTAGCGGTTTTTGTCAGATAATTAATTCGGGAGATTAAGGATTGCTGAAAATTTTAAATATTTTGTGTAATTTGATCTCAATGCATTACTCAAAGTATTTTACAAGCTTTACACTGTTGTGTTCATTCCACTATGTATTTCTTTATTTTTTTCTGTCAATATTTCATACATCTAATTACTTTCCAGCAAGAAGTAGCATTTTAAAGAAATTAGTTAAACTTTCTCGGTTCATTGTTTTTATTAATGATGGTAGCCAAGTTACAGTTAATTTATAAAACGAACTAAAACAATTTAAATAAATAAAAAAATAAAACATCAATTTAAGAAGATCTAAATTAGGAATTTTATGTTCTGTGGACCTTTTAGTCTTTTTAACCAAAATGTGATGTCCCGTGGACAGTGGACCGCAAAGTATTAAAAGTATTTCCCAATTGTTTAGTTCTATTGCTACTAGCAATTGTAAAGACTATAAAATTTCAAAATTTTATTAAAAGCCCAGTTATGTTTATGCCAAAATCTACTCAATATAAAATATAAACCGAACCCTTTTATCTTAAACAGCAACAATGGAAAAAATCTAGAGTAAAATATTCGTAGCATTAATGAAAACAATGAGCTTCGCCTCAAGATTGAAATATATTGCTATAAAATAAATCTAAAATATTTTTTTAAAAATTAGTTAAAAATTAAAAATATATATTTTTACCAATACCATATATAACTTTGTTTGAGCTTTACAATGATGTCAAAACCTCTTCGTGCAGTAATATTTTCAAACTTCTGGTGAAGTAAACATCGAAACGTCGATTGATTTTAAATTGATTTAAATTTAACAAAGCCAACCCTCAAAGCATATTGTTACAAACCTGCAATTCGGCTTCCCAGCATAGTTTATTCCATCAATAGAAAGAACGTTTTACAGTCATCTGAATGGGACTAGCGCGTCGGAGGTCTCAGAGCTTGGAGACAAACTTGGCGACTTTGGCGCCAAAATAGATAATACCCGAAACTTCGAGAATTTTCCTGATCCGTCCAGTAGGAACCGAGATACGCCTCGAACGTTCCTGATTGGTTGAGAGGCTTCTAGCCCCGCCTCCTGAGACCTATAAAAGGAAGCGACCGCCGCTGCCAAGGAGACGACGAAGCCAGTAGTCGGGGAGACGATGGAGTAGTCCGAAGACGGAGCGGAAAAGCCAGTAGTCCGAGTTCGAGAGCAGCGAAGTCAAGTCGGACGAAAAGGACGAAGCCAGTAGTCGAGACGACGAGAAGTCCGAAGACGGAGCGGAGAAGGGAGACGACAGAGTCGTCGAAGACAGTCAAGTCAGTAATCCGAGCCAGAGTCGGAGAAGTAGAAGACGGAGGAGTCGGAAGCGACTGAGTCTAGCTCGTGCTGAACTGAGCTGTGCGCTACTGTCTGCAGTAGATTCTGATTGTATGCTGCTGTGTGTGCTGTTGTATGCTACACGTCTCGGGAGAAGATAATCGTCTTCTGTGCTGTATATAGTTGTCGCTTTTGTGCTGTCCTGTGTGTCTTCGTGTAAATAAACGTCGTTATTTCTTTTTCCATTGCCGTCTGATTATTGAGCGTTCTTTACACCTTATCACTTCCAATATCCAAACGAACCCCGGTAAATAAAATTTCGCAACAATATTCTTACCCTACAAAGAATATATATGATAAGTATTTCTTATCATGTCAAAAGGCTTGTAGAATATAACATGCATACATTCTTCTTTACTATTATCAGAGATGAATGTACTTATTGCGTTATTTTTCAACACAATCAAAAAATAAATTATATTCTTATTCAACATTTTTTTCGAAAAGAACCAATATTTTTTATTTATTCTCAATTTTCGATAATTCTGAAAATCGTAACTTATAATAATTTTCTTGTTACTGCAATAAAAAATAAACGTTTGCTTTCATCAAAGATCAAATGAATATAAAATTCTAAAACTTAATGAAAACTTTATAAAATAACCAAATATTATTACTATATATACAAATGATAATGTTTTATTATCATTGACAAACTCTTGCAAGAAAATGATAAAATGCAAATTTCTGAAATAAGCAATTCAATTCAGTTTTCGAAAAATCCACATTCTATACAAGTTATTGATGTTACCCAGTTTGTTTCACAATTCCTTTTTTATTCCCTTTCATACATATTTCATCATTTCTAAATTTGTTAATCACTTGCTACAAAATATTCTGCTAATTTCAATTAAAGAATTCTTGATAATACCTATTAGCGAGTATAAATACTTACTAAATACTTCAGCAAGGAAAAGATTTGCTATTCCAGATATTTGTTTTATACATAAATTAACTTATCACGTGAAATTGGTTTTTATAAGTAGTGGCAAACTGAAATGGCCTTTTCAAATTAAATAATAAAAATATATCTTACAGAAAATTAATGGTTGCAAAAATACTTCATTCTCCAGATATTGATTCTTTAGACATTAAAGTGTTCAATAATAGTCTGCGCATTAATTGAGATTTTTCAGGCCTGCATTGTTATGTTAATTAGAAACATTTTCTAAACAATGATACATTCATAATTTAAAAGAAATAAATTTTAAAATTTGGGAAGAAATAATTAAATAATTACAATTACTAAATTTAATCTTACTTCCTAACCATACTATAAATTCAAGAACAAATCTTTTCATCATTTTTGCCGCTTTATAAAATCCAAAATTAGCACTAAAATAAATGAAACCTATCCCTTCGTGCATTTCATCATGACAAAAGCTATTCAGCATACATACTACTAAAAAAATACGAGATATTATCAAGCAATACTAAAACTGCCTCTAGAAATGGGAAATAAGGTTCTAAAAAAAACGAAGGTTCTAAATCTCAGTGAGTGAGCTATAGAGCTTAAATAACGACTTTAGTTATGAAAAATAGAGCGTACGGCATGAGTTTTGAAATCAGCTTTAAAATTGGCGACGTGACGCCAATGCAAATGTTTTCTAAAATTATATAACGTTAAAAGAAGGTAGATTGGCTTTAGTTACTCTACTAAAAATAAAGAATCTAGAATCCGTTTTACGAAATTTGTGGAAAAACGAACCTCATAAAATAAGGCCAAAATATTTTAATGGTTTATTTAGATAAGAAAAATTGCACCGACGCGAATTCTCAAGCCCTTTTCCAATGGATGGCGCTGATTTTCCGATATAACCTTAATCTTATAGTAGATATTTACTTAGGGAACACTTTTTCTTATACTGCTTTTTTCCTGCACGATTCCTTTGACCAGTTCATATTTCACTTCCAATTCCAGCCTTATTTCGAAAACGGATTTTATTTTCAGTCTTTTTTTTCCTATCGTATATGAAAGTATTATATTTGTTTCAGTTGTATCAACTGCACCTATAGGTTACAGCAAGAAGTAGAAGTATTAACTCTGCGTTGAGCTCTAAGAATACTCACTGTTTTTTAAAGAAAGATTTTCTCAGGACTTTTAGAAACGTTACATAAATAAAATCAAAAGATTCTATTAAAATCCTCGACGCTTTTTTTTTAAATTTTATTGGTGTCGGTTATACATGTAATATTTAGTTAGATACTTAATAATGAAAAAAAAAATGTATTGAACAAAATAAGTTTTCGAATTGATCGAATATCTCGATCAAGCGGCCAACATCAATTGATTTTGGGGTTAGAAATTTTACAATTTTTCCTTGCTAGCACACTAACTGCGCATAATATTGTAAGATAACTGTAAGATTATAAAACATTGAACAATATTATATAATAATAAATATTATAAGAATAATACAACAGTATTGTGAATCATTTGTGCTACTTTGGCTTCAGATTTCGTTGGCCCCAAAACAAACAGTATTGTTTTTGCATATGGATAAAGTCTTAAATGCCTTAAATTGAATTTTATCGTGAATCGAATAAGAATAGAATCTCACAACTTGAATTCAACTATCAAATAAAAATTAATCTTAAAAAAAAGTTTTTTTAACGTTAGATTATATCTGTGAGTAAAGCGATAGCATTTATTTAATTGAGTCATTTTTATCTTTGATAGAAAATTTAATTCCAAATAGATTTTATCCATTTTTAAAAAAGCCTTTAATTAATCCACCAATTAATTGTTCATTTATTACTTCCAAGTGAACTTCATTTAGAATAAATACACTATTCTTATTTCTCGGTTTTAAAATTCCTCATTTTTGATTAAAGCATTCCTTTTGATAAAATTCCCTATACGTTTCTTAATTTGAACATCATTATTAGATCTGATATTCTATATTTAGAAACACAATAGTTAAATAACTATTGTGATAGATATTTTGTCTTTAATGGCGTCAAAGAAGTCATGTTTTTTCAGATCGCCTCCCATTGAAAGCATAACTGGATACTTTGTTCAGATATTTTATATTAACATATTATTAGCAGCGGGGCAATCAAACTAAAAAATATTTCAATAAGCATCACTTACCTTGAAGATTAATATTAACAGCCAAACAAGCAATTTTTGCTAATCGAGTTCAGTAAAAGCTCTGTAAAGATCAACAATGTAAGCCTTGCAAAAACATAACACCAAAAATTTTAAAGGTTCTTCAAGTCAGTAGAAAACGTTCCAAAAGAAAAAAAAAGTTCAAAATCCAATGACAAAGAAAGGAAAAAAACTTTAACCTCTCAGAAGCTGAATTGAATTCAAAGAATTCAGGCTTCCAATTCCAGTAATCTTTTAATTGGTTTTCTTTTCGATTTTATAGAATCTTTTAATCACTGCTTCAAAAGGCGTCATAGGTGAAGAGTACAATCCATTGTGAACCAGTTAAACGTTGCCATTTCTCAAGAATAAGTTCAAAATATAGAATGATGTGTCTTAAAATCAAAGTTATCGTAGTTCAAATTCACAGACATCAAGATTCGAACAGAATAATCAGGATTCGAATAAAACTTCAGGCAACTGCAGATAGAATAATTTAGGTACGCATTGCAAGGTAGAGCAAGATTTGATTTTAGGAATAATGGCTGACAAAGGGTTTTCTCATCGGCATAACTGTTTGACATGCGGTCACGTGATCTTCCTGAAGTAGGCGTGACCTTCCATTGGGCGCAATAGTTGGCCTCGTACAAATCCTGCTTTAGAAATCCAATCAATAGAATTCAGGCAATCTTTAAATTGGTTTTCTTTTCAGTTTACTTTACATATAAAAGGTCAAAAAGCATCAAAAGAAAGAATCTTTTAATTACTACTTCAAAGGGCATCATAGGTATACAAAGCAATCCATTTGGAATCAGTGAGATGATGCCAGTTATCAAGAAATGGGTTCAAATTACAGAATGATACGACTTCAGATCCAGATAGTCATGCTCAAATTCAGATTCAAGCAAAATAATCAGGATTCGAATAAGACTTCAGGCACCCGCAGATAAAATTTCTTTGGTACACATTGCAAAGTAGAGCAAGATTTTAGGATTAATAGTTGACAAGGCTTCTGCCACTTCAATAGCAGGTCTCGTCAAAACGTTCAAACATTCATATCATATGAAATAATCATAAAATTTTAAACATATTTACTTATTTGAAAAACAAATATGGCAATAAATTAATCAAATATTTAAAACTGTCTACAAACATCAAACTAGAGAAATGCAGAATTAAATGAAGCCAAGAAAATCATTAACCTGTTGGAAAAACCTTAAACCTTTGCAGTATGCTTGTAAATGTAAATATTAACCTTTTGCACTCAGATGGTGATTCTCACTCATCTTTCAAGTCTTGACGTTTTATTTATTAATTTTTTAAACTTTTTATTGTTAAAATTGTCTACAGGATTGTAAGAAGATGTAGAAATTTCTCAGAGTTGTAAAAAAGATGCAAGAAATGTAAGTTGAATTTCAGGGAAATTCAATCTAAAACAAATATATATTTTCATTTTTCGCAGCACTGAAAAAAGAAAGTATTGGGGAGAATAACTATGCATCAAATTACTTTTCCGAATGCAAAGGGTTAAGACTTTGGGCAAACGATACATATTAGAACCAGTAATTAATTTACTGAAATGTTTTAGCAGATTCCCATACTTGGTGATAAAGGCACTTCAAATCCTAAAACAAGGTGTCGAAGTCCATGTTTTGTATAATCCTTATAAGACCTAGAATTTTCAGGTTAACTGAATGAATCTGATTATAAAAACGGGAAATTGGTTTCAAAGAACTCTTTCTATTAATATAATTGCCAAATTTCTATAGTACAGAGTGAAATTATCTGCAGGACATAGAAATGAGCCACTAACTTGCTGATGAAGCAGAAAAAGATTTATGCAAAAGATATGCAAAGAAAGAAAGATATTTTTGCATCAAAAATTATATCACGATTGACATTACACTTTATTTTCGAACCATCTTCGAAAAATGAAGAGTTGAATTGACATGAAGCGAATTAAAACTTTTTTTGAAAATGGTAATGGTCGTTGTAAATTGAAATAAGAATATCCGCAGTACTTAGCATGATGCATTTTTTTTGGAAATTATGATTTTTCATTATTCGACATACTCTCAGCATGCTCTGCTACTGTGTTTCCCTAGTGAATTTTATTTTTTTACTTTTTCTTATACCAAGTACACGGACAGGAAATATTGCAATTGTCAAAAAATTCGACGAGACTTTGACGAAATTTCACATTTTTATTCTCCTTAATTCCGAAAAGCACCTTTTTCGAATTACGCTTGTCTGTCGATCTGTTAAAACAATAGCTTTCAGATAGATGTATCAAATTTAGTATATGGTCTGTCCAAATTTGTAGGTCTCTATGAAGTTTCTAACAAAATATATCCAGGTATGTCCGGCTGTACAAACACGATAACTATAAACAAAAAGAGCTAGATACTTAAAACTTGTTACACACATTTAGCACCTAAAATGTAGATACGTACCAAAATTTGAAGCTTATTCTGTCAAAGGGTTGACCGCCTATCGGTCTGTAATTGTGCATGCATGTAAATACAGTAACTTGTATAAATAAAATTTGGAAAGTTACCTTGTGACTACAGTTGTAGTTCTATGACAAATTTTGGTTGTGATCGAACGAAAACAAGATACCAAAATTAAATGTTCGATTTTCTAGTAATTTTGTATTAATTATATGCCAGTAATTAATCACTAAAAACTTCCTCAAAGATCACTTGATAAATTCAATAAAAATGCTAACTTTACGCCAAATTTACAAAATCTATATTTTGTAACTACTGTTCGTCATAGGCGGGATAGCCTGGTAGGGCATTGGATTCGCTTCCCTTGTGTTGCGAATTCAAACCCCGTCGGCCGAAGACCCTCCGTGTGTATGATGGCTGGCGCATGTATAAATCTGTCGTGGTCATAAAGTCCTCCATGTTGATAATAATACCACTGTGGGTACTGGTGACTGGTACTAGTACTGGATCAGTCTCTGATTCAGGTCTAAATTACGATCTGTGGATGAGTGAATTAAATGCATGAGCGAAGTCCGACCCGTAAAAAGGGTTGTGACGTGTGTGTAGCTAAGTCGTACTCTTGGCCCTAGATGGCGCAACTGAAAAACAAGAGACGCACCCTTTGCTTAAAATCACTGACTTTTAAAGTCAGTGAGCTTGTCTATGACAAGTGCTATTAGAAACAACAACAACTGTTCGTTGTTTGTAACTACTGTTCGTCGCCATGTGATACATTTACGTCCGTATCAAAAGTTCACATTTATATGCGGATGAGGGGGGGGGGGACATATTTATTAGAAAATATGCAAAAACGTTTTGAGGGGAATACCCTCAGTGAGTTTTATTTTCTTATTTTCAGGGAAATGCTGTAACATGCTAGGATTATTTTCCTTTTTCTGGCCTCACGGAAATACATCTGATCAGCTCTCATATATAAATGTTGAAAAGGATATCCGCTAGTAATTTGTTTTGGAAAAATCCAGACAAGATATTGTTAGAAGAAAATTTATAAACCCCCCAAAAAAGCAAATTGAATGTTAAAAATTTCCAGTTTCTAAATTTTTAATTGTGTTGAGATAAAATAGCTATAATCTTTAACTTCTTTATACTCATATCATAGGTCTTACTGTATGACATTGAATATGTTACCTTTTCATATGTTTCATAATACTTGTTTTAAAGAAACATAACATAACTTTAAAATAAGTAAGGTAAGATAAAATAAGATGGTGCATATTTTCAATGATTCATCTTTCAGTTAAATGGTAATTTAATTGTTCCAACATGAAATAAAATATTAAAACATTTTAATTTTTATTATTAATTTTGATATCTACAACAATAAGCCATATTATTATTTTCTATTCTTATTTATAAAAGCTATTTCTTGCGATATAAAATATTTGGATATAATAACACTGGAGCTTAACAATCTCTTTAAAAGATGCCGTAAAAAGAATTGTGAATATTTAGAGCTCAAAATCATTTTTCACCATGTTGGTAGAAACTCGCATCTTTTTTCAATAAACAGTGAAAGCCTAAAAACAGCCACTGGTATAACATTTTGAAGCCATGAATCAAACTTTTATGACCTCTGCTTGTCAGAAGGTCCCAGAAATATATTCCCTTCCTTTAGGGTATGAATATCACACCGTGTGGAAATATTCATACCAGCTAAAGAAGTATTTATTGCTAAGTTGAGACATTATCTAGGAATAACCCATGCTAAGAAATTTAATTCAAAATTCTTGGAACGTATTAATACTTATCTTCAAGTATATGAATAATTTATACTAAAACTTAAAAATTGGCAAAAATTACAGTATTAATATGATATTTGCATATTTATATTATAAAATGATTTATTTATTAAAAGTTCATTTTTTCTTCGTAACTTTGTTTCGTACTATTTGAAGGTGTCTGATTTCTGATAGAATAATTTATCACACATGAATAGACATGAGTAAGTCTCCTTCATTTATGTATACATTCAATATTTAATAAACTCTCTGAACCAACGACTTTGAATTGAAGAAATTTGTGTAGAGTAAAATCCATAATTTTTATTAACAAAATCGAATGCCTATTTTAGTTATTGTCCATATCTCTAGCTATGCAACAGCTAACTGATGTTTATTTCTAGCTGTTTATATTTTTAATTTTAGAAAACTTTATCATTCAAATCTTTATAAAAGAACCAAAAGAATATTTTCTTCATTAAACTATTAAATTTAAAAATCTGGAACTCAGAACTATTATACAGTACAAAAGCTGTTGAAATATTTCAGACGCAAATCTCTTAATGAATTACCATAGCAAAAACAACATATAATCTGTGGAAAAAAAATATCTGAGCAGAATTAGGACTGTTGAATGTTTTAAATTCTATATATAATATTTATTAATAAGCAAACTAGATTAGGACTGTCATGCAGTCTTAAATGATGCAAATCAATTACTTCGCGCATGGTAGAAACAAAACGAGAGAAAAGGAAATTACGAGCTTGGTATCAAAGATAATTGAATTAGTAAATTTAGTTGATAAAGCATACGAACATATACATATAACGCAACTACTTAGGAAATACAATCGATACTGCACATTTAATGAAAGCTTAAATCATCAAATATTAGAATTATCTTAAGGACATCGCTTTAATTCTACCTCCTTTCTAGTCTCATACAGAAACAAGGACAGGATATACAAGATGTTTATAATTTAAGTTACGATTTCAAAAATCGATAATTTTAAAACTATTGGTCAGAATGACTTAATATTTTAGAAGAATAATTGTAAGGCAATGGAATTCTGTTTAGCTAAGAAAAACAAAATAGTTCCAAAATGTGCCGATAGATGGCGCTATCAGGGAAAAGACCAAAAATGGATTCGTTAAATATAGGAATAATGTTAGCCAAATAGAAAGAGTAGAGTTCAGGGGTTTCCTAAAAATTTATTAGCGATAAGACAAGAATACATGTTTATAGAGACAATAGTGATTTAAAAAAAAGAGTTCAATGGAACAAACACCTTACTGATGGGTGATTAAGGCATAAGCTGTTCGATATGCCCTCAGCCTTGTTCCGCTACTAATTGGAAGCGCAAAACGGCATGCTGCACAACAGATCGGATGGTATCTATAATGATACAATTCATGTGGTGTGTGATGCTTGCCTTCAAGTCTGCTAGATTCTCAATCCGTCCGTTGTAAACAACTTTCTTCAGGCACCCCCAAATCCAGAAATCACACGGGTTTAAGTCTGGAGAACGTGGTGGCCACGTTACTTGACAATGGCGGCTTACGACCCTGTCATATCCGAAATGAGCACTCAGCAGCTACTTCCCAGGAGTAGCAATGTGCGGAGGAGAGCCATCTTGCATGAATATATCCACACACTGACG
The DNA here is from genome assembly GCA_026543865.1 of Argiope aurantia. Lineage (NCBI taxonomy): Eukaryota > Metazoa > Arthropoda > Arachnida > Araneae > Araneidae > Argiope > Argiope aurantia. Next base: position 14,095 of record JAPMOR010011025.1, read on the forward strand.
CTGCTGAAGTGCCGGAAGCACATGGTTACTCAAAAGTGTTTCATACTGCTGGCCAGTAACGGTGGATGTAACGGTATTCGCTGATATGATCTTCTCGAAGAAAAACGGACCGACGATAAACTTTGCTGTTATTCCGCACCACACAGTGACATTTCAGACTGAAGAGGTAATGGCTGTAGCTAGAACGGATTCTCGGTCGCCCATATCCTGCAATTTTGCGTATTTACAGAAAACCGTGCAAACGGAAGTGGGTTTCGTCAGATCACAGAATGTTCCATGGCCATTCGTTGTCCACTTCCATCCGGGGAAGAAATCGTAGTGCAAAAGATTCACGTGCTTCCAGGTCAGGAGGTAGCAACTGCTGTGCATGATAACACGCAAGATGTTCCGTAGGATTTTACGCACCGTGTTGATCGGCATATCCAGCATTCGGCCAACTCCCAGTGCACCACTAATTCCAGCATCACTATTAGTCTATTCTTGTAATACGATAACCACAAATTCTATTGCCGCAGCCGAAACTGTTTCCTTCCTCTATCCCGTTCTCTTCGAATGAACCGATCTCTTTGAATTTAGCAATCATTTTTCGCAGACCATTTGTAGTTATTGGACCTGATTTTATGGATTTTAATGTCCGAAACTTTCTGATAGCTGTAAGTTTACAGTAATCGTTCTTATAAAAAAAGCTTCAAGAAGAGAGCGCGATCCTTCATAGCCAGACTGATTATAAAGAATTCAGATAAACAGCTGGTGCTCTGAACTTTTTTTGGCAGCTATTTCTACGATGCTCATGTCAAGTATAAGTAATTCGCACATTCCTAGACAATGTGAACCCTGGCAGGGCCATCTATCAGCACATTTCGAAGCTATTTTTTTTTCTTTCGCCAAACAAAATTTTTAAAATATATATATATATATTTTAAAAATTTTGTTTGGCGAAAGAAAAAAAAATAGCTTCGAAATGTGCTGATAGATGGCCCTGCCAGGGTTCACATTGTCTAG
>JAPMOR010011025.1:15196-44259 GCA_026543865.1 Argiope aurantia
ATATATATATATATATATATATATATATATATATATATATATAATTTTGCCGAAAAGAAGAAACTTTATAAATTTTTATTTCGGTTTATTTCTCTACGAGAAATATATATAAGAGAAAGGCGATGATAAATTAACGTCTATTTACAGCACGATATAAGAGGAAAGTGGACGAAATTTTTCCCTTCATTGATTTTACAATATGATTTTGACAAGGATTTCTTCGACGCGTATATAGGTAGGAAAGGGAATATTAGGTATCTTTAAAAGAGTGTTGTAAGCATTAGGAATTCTTATTCCTTCGTTGGTGCATGAGAAATGCTAAAGTTACCAGTTTTCTAGAGCGCTTGTTAAAAATAATTTAATAAAAAGTGACAATTTTATCAAGAAATAAGAGAACATTTCAGAATTATGTTAATATGGACAAAAGTAAGACGAAAATTTAAAAAAATGCATTTATAATTTAAATTAGATTATCATTAAATTATATATTATATAATAATTGTAACTTAGAATTAGGTCGAAATATTATATTTATTCTATTTCTTACAGTCAAATTAAAATAATTTTCCGTCATTAACCAGAATTTCTATTGTATTAATTTGGTTTCTAATGAGTAATTGAACAAATGAATTCAGATATGCAGTTGTTAAATAGAGTTTTATCAAAGTAATCAAGAGATTTTTAACCAAATTTTATTCAATATTTTTTTGAATTAATGAAATATAACTGCAACAAGTTAAAATATATTTAACTTTCATTATTACTTCATATGAAAAAAACCATAATACTGAAACAGAAATATCAATTTTCTTTCCATTAACGCTTGCATTTATTTAATTAATCAAAATAACCATATATGTATCACTATGTTATTTTTGCTACCATTTAAATAAAAAAGATGATAATAAGGCATGTATAAATAAATCGCTTACGTCATAATCTTTACGTCATAAATCATTATGACGTAAGCATAGTAAATTTCTTTTCCAGTTTGAAGGAAGGAATTCTGGATATATATTAACAGTTGAATCCATCATGCCAAAGAAAATTAGCAAATTCATTGTAGGATTTGTAAACAAGAAATTTATCCCGGAATTTTCATGACAGAAAAGAAATATTTGAACGAAATAAATAATTAAATTTAAGATCCGATATATAAAATATAATAAAAACAAATATATAAAAGTATAAAACTTACGAGAAAAAAACTGAATTATTCCATAAGTAATCCATCTTTTATTCAAATTAATTGTTTTTTTGTTGCGGCATACAGTTCGTTAATGGTTGATTCAGCGACGGAAATGAATTTTTTTTCTGCCCTAAATGACATTAGAAGAGGTTTAAAAAAAGGATTTGTGCCAAGAAAAATCCACGAAGAATTTGCTTACGATCATTTTTCGTCATATGACACTTCGTGCAACATGGCTTCTTTTTTATCATCATTAATCAACTTAAAATATTTTTTAAATTTAAAAATTCTACTAAATATTTTTTCAACGAAATTCATAACTTCTGTTGTAATCCATGATAAAATAAATCTTAGAGCATGTATTCTCATTTGAAAACCGAGGAAATTAAAGGCTGAAACAAAACAAAAAATCAGAATTTTTTAGAAATTTGAAACTCAAAAATTTCTTTTAATAGTTGTATTTGTAAATGAAAAAAAGCTAATTAAATACGCGAAACTATTTTTACACATTAATACTTAAAGGAGTATTAGAAAAGTTTACAAAATTGAAGATAGTTTTTAAAAATTAAATTTCAAATTGAATGGTAAAGTGTATAATTAAGAAATGAAATTACTATTTTGCAAGTTAAAAAAACTCTTACATCATTTTCACTTAGCACCAATAACCAATACATAACCAATCTATGCAATATAACCCCAGCAGAACACATATATTGCACAATATTATACGATATTAAAAAATATCTGCAATATCGAATAATATTGTTCAATATTGAAAAATATTATATAGTGTACAATATTGCACAACCTTATGCATAGTACTATGTTAACTGAGAATTTAAAAAAATTACTTTTTTTTTTTGCATCACAGTCGTCACAGAAACACATTTTTGCTTTGTACAATTACTCATAGTAACAACTGTTTTTGCATTAAATTATTAAATTTATGATCTTTACTTAGATATTTTGCAAGTATTTTAATAAGCCTAATATTACTATAATTCAGTTGGAAATATTTATGAAGTCACGGTCAGTACTTATTTTTTCAGTAATTTTATGCATAAAATCAAAAAGTGACTGTATTAGTACGTCTTTTCATTTAGTTAACAAAATAACATCATAATTATAGTTGAAATATCTTTCTTTTATCCTCTATTAAAAAAAAAATAACTGTACTGTATTATAATGCAGAAAAATTCCTTCATAATTAAATTTCAGTTTTCATAATTAATGATTATTTAATGCGAATACGCCTTCACATATATCTCATAATCTTCCTCATTTTCATCAGATATAATCATATCTGTTGTTAGTCGTGTGAAAAGTTTGCAGATAGTGTCTAAAATATGAAATACAAAGTGGCATTTTTTTTAGACAAAGAAAAATCTCTTCCTGTCAAGCAAGTAACATTTGGTTTAAACTCTATTAGTTTCTGCTTAATTATCTAACAAAAAATTAGGCGGATAAGCATAGACAGTAAATTAGGCATAGACAGTAACAATAGTTTTAGGGAAATTAAAAAAAAAATGTTTTTTGTAAAAAAGATGATTCTTTATATGAGTAAGTTCGTTCGAAACTCAATTTCATTTATAGATTCCGCGCATCAGCGTATAAATCTGTTGAGGTTAAATTTCGTTTCATTGATATGGTGTAATATGAGCAATCAGTGACGAGATGTTGCTGTCCCGTGATCAACCCGTTCCATATGGCCCACGTACGCCTTCCGTCTGGCGCGTTTCGCCCTCTTTCCCTTCATTTATGGTTATTCGGGGCTCTTTGATGTTTGTTCATTTTACCGATAATTTGCAAGGAGCTCCCGACCGATTGCCACAGACGATAGTGGTCCTACAATGCGTCGAATAGTAGATTTACGACCATATCCAAAAAATCAAAGTACCTTGGGAATGGATTTCAGACGTAATTCAAATCCCGCGGTTTCTTTCCAATAACTGCAAAAGGAGAGCTTATCTAATTAATTATAATAAATCACTATCAGTTAATTAGAGTCTGAGAAGTCAGTTAAAGAAAAATAGAAATAAAACATTTTTTTTGGTGTCTAGATTCCAAGACAAGGATCAATAATCACGTTATATATCAATCAATGAAAATAACAGTATGACTATATCAATGAAAATAGCAGTATAACTTTATCAATGAAAATAACTATTTCTATATCAGTAAAACAATTACTAGTGTCGCAAATTAAAATTCGTATAGAGATCTTAACAATAGAATTTTGCTGAAAAAATTACGAATCTACATAGACTTTGTAATGATCGTATATAAATTAATGCATTAGAAACAATTATTGATAGTTTTGCTGCGTTAATGTCCTATCATTACTTTATTTTCAAAACAACGCAGATATTATTTTCTTTTATTTTAATCTTGAAACATCTGTTCACCCAAATACAACATATGAAAACTTATTTTAAAATTCTAATTAAAGCCAAACAAATCATCGAACAAATCAAATCAAACTTTGCTAAAATAAATTATGAATTTAAATTAATTTTATAATGACCGTTTCTAAATTAATGCATCCCAGACAATTATTGATAATTTTGTTACATAAATGTCCTACTATAACTCTATTTTCCAAACGACGTAGAAATTATTTTCATTTCTTTTAATTTTGAACTTTCTTTTCAACCAGGTACAACATACAAAAACTTATTTTAAATTTCCAATAAAACTAAATAACTCAACGGGATACTCCGGGGGCAATTTTAAATGGAATCCGTAAATAAGTCAATTTGTTTGGGTTTAATGAAGCAGGTTTCGTATTTCATGAGAGCCGAAAGAGCAATCGGGCTGTGAAAAAAAAAATAGACGGTCATATAATTATTGATTTCAAGAAACAAACGCCTTTAAAGAGATCGTAAAAGAGAAATGTTAAGCCATGGTATTTTTTTCGTTTCATAATATAACTGTCACAGCTCCGGTAAGAATTTCTACAACGAATAGAAAATGAAAAAAAAAATCCTTACGATTATCATTTTTTTTATCATTTTTATTTACTCTAGATTCTGTTTTAATTATCCCAATAGCACATCATCACTTTTACTGATTTAATGAAGCGAAATGTTTTTTTTCTAAACCTCTTGGATAAATTTGTAATCAGCTATACGCTTCATTCTTTTATTATTAACTACGCGAACAAGCTGGATCGGCCACAAAGTTAGTAAAAAAGTGAAGTTTCTTGTTATTTTAACCCATGTCATGACACATGATCTTTTTTAATCCCAGTGACATTCGACCGAACAACTGAAATCAACAAAGAATGAAGAGAATGGAAAATAACAAAAGATATATGATGGTATTGAAGTGAAGCGAAACGAGATGATGAATTTTTATTTATTTATTTTTTTACTTCTTTGCATTCCTATTTAAAACCTATGTTTTCTTGATACTAAGATGCAAAAAAAAAAAAAAAGGAACGAGAAAAAATATTTGAAAGTATTTAAGAGGTTTTCGAAAAGGTATTTATCGTAAGTTTTTGAAACTTGAATAATTAAAGGGGATCAGCAGATGAGTGACGCATAAATCCCCGACGCTACTCTGTAGCGAAAATGAATTTAGCTATAATCCATATTTATATTTTAGTTTTCTCAGTTTTTATCTCATACTTTATCTTCTGTAGCCACAAATTCTTTTGGCAAGTGTCCCTTTGTAATTCCTTCACCATTAAACTGCTCTAGGGAAAAATAAGAACTGCTTCTCAGGTAGCATAGTCTGTAGCACAATATTGTACGATATTGCATAATATTATTCAATGTTAAAAAGTATTATACAATATTGCGAATATTTTTATACCATAAAATATTATACAATATATGTATGCTACTAGAGTTTCCGATTATTCAATATGAATGTGAATTAAATTTAAGGTAAGTTAAAACATGAAAATATATAAAAATATTAAGCAATTTTTAGCCGATCGATTAAACACGAGAGATTTTTCGTCAACGGTTTTGTGTATGACAAGTGCCATTAGTGACAACAACCGAAAAATATAAATTAGTTATTAAGACGAATGATAAATTATCTATTTTTGTATCTAAAGTATTTGTTGGGTATGAGAAATTCCATTAGGTAATGAGAAATTCCAACTGATTGATTGATTTAGTTTAGTTTAGTTATATTAACGTTCCGTTGTAAAGCAACACTAGGGCTATTTCTGGACGGACATCATAATTTTGAACCGCCATCAGATGACGAGGATGACACATGAGCTGGCATACCCATCTCAACACCAGTGGGAGGACGTTTGGCCCTGACTGATTTAACGTGCAACAGACCCCTTTACACGACGGTTCTTCGGTGGAATCAGGTCTCGAGCCTGAAAACCTAAGGCTCACGAGCCGAGATCTTACCACCCGGCCACCGCGGCCCAAACTAGTTGATTGATTTATTAGACCAAGTATAGAAAGCCGTTTTAACAAACGAGACAGTTTGCAGCTAAATGGCTCTCGAGTTAGAATCACTTTCGTTTTGTACGGGCTGTTGGATTTCAGTTTCTTGTATTTAAAATGAAATTTGAAAATGAGGATGTCTAGTTCTTTCGTGCACTCAGTACACAATTTTCCTAATTCAAGGCTTTGGTGTTGACATTGATTTATTAACCCTTAGACTATAGTTTTTTTATTATTTACTTTATATTTTTAATTATTTAATTAATTTAATTTAATTTTTTATTATTTATTTTATATTTGAGCCTTTTTTCAACAAAAGTGTATTAGATAGGTTCTATTGAAATTAGCCATACTTGATCGTAAGCATCTTACAAGAAGAGGTGAATTTAAAGGAATAAAAATATTTGTTAAGCTGGTACTATTAGCTCAAATCACTAGGTTCTGTTTCTATTCTAGGTAAGAGAAAGAACAGCAACAAGTATCTTAAAAAAAAAACATTAATTTTTTTAAGATTGTTTACAAAGAATGCCTATAAATTAATACTGTGTGTAGTAAGGTATAAAATATAGTTTACAATATGGAGTTAACTGAATTCTTTGGCTTCAAACTTCTAAAATAATTAATCCGTTATATCGCAATTTTTCAATTATAATGGACGCTAAATTTTCACATAAGAAATAAACAATTTCTAATTCCATATATCAAAATTCGAAGAAATGTTTAATAATTTCAACCCTATGCTTTGACAATTGTGATTTTATATTGTTCTAGATATAATAGTATGTAAATTAATGCGTACCAGGCAATTTCAAATGTTTTAGCTGCTTTATTGCCTCACGATTATTCATTAATTTCCAATATAACATTCAGGTAATTTTAATTTGTTTTAATCTTGAAATACCAATCCGTTTACGCAATAAATAACGTTATTTTAATTTTAAGTGGAAGCGAAATAACGAAATAAATGACCTGAATACGCGAATGACATTTTTTTATGGAAAACGTGTACAAGTCAGAGAACTTGAAATTTATGTAGCAAGTTTCAAAAACAATCTGCCGATTTAAAAAATAAAAAACAGTCTTATAAGTAAGTATTTCATGTAACAATAGAATTAGTTTAATATTTGTAAAAAAGGGGGGGGGGAATTACGCATGTCACCCTTGGAAAGTTAAATTTCACGGCAGCTTTAACAATTTCCGTATTTAACAGAAAATAAAAAAAAATAAAGAAAACGGTTAATATTTCTTTATTATATTTTACTCTAGATTCGCTTTTAACCATCCCGGTAGCGCATCATCACTTTTTACAGATTTAATAAAGTGAGGGTTTTATCAAACACTTTGGGTAAATTTTTCGTTGTCTATGAAACGCTTTATTCTTCATCACTTAAGAAAAAATGAGAAAAGAGGTAAAGTCTAGAAAAAAAACAGGGAGTGTCTTTATTATTTTAACCCATGTTAAGACACAAGCAACTATATTCACTGATCTGATATTTTTTTTACCCCAGTGACTTCTACCAATCAGCTGGAATCAACAAAGAAAGAAGAAATATAACAAAATGGCATAAAACATAATGCCGCATTAAACTGCAGCGAAACGAAACACAGTACCTTCTTCGTTCCACCTCTAAGAAACGCTGTTTCCTGACCACGAAGAAACAAAAAGGGGTGGAGAAAATAAAAATAAAAAGTTAAGATGTTTTTGAAGAGGTATTTATCGTAGGTTTTTGAAACTTGAATAATTAAAAGGGGATCAACAGATGAGTCAACCATAAATCCCCAGAGGCATTTTGTAGAAAATAAAGCCTCATAATTATATTTTTGTTTTTAGTTGATTCTTTTTTTTTTTTGTATACTTTCGCCTTTAATCTACTCTAGAGTAAAATAACTGTTGCTCTTAATATCTTCACTATACATATACACATTACAAAAGAAGTTAGGACTTTTTAAATTGATGAAAGCACCAGAAAAGACGATTTCGTAACCGTTATTAAGACGAATGGTAAAATATTACGTTGACTCCTTAGATATCGAGAACACTTGAGGGATTGATTTATTAGATATACTACAAAATAATATTTTTAACGTATGAGCCCTTTAGTAGCTAAAGGACTCATTAATTAAAAACTTGTTAATTACTTAGTTGTATGTAAGAATTATTAGATATGAAATTTTTATTTTTTTAACGGAATGATGATAAGAGTGAGGTTACTGAAATAGGGTCTTGCGTCTGCGATTTTTTTGATTTCAGAGCGTTGATTTCGACAATGGGATTCTGTGTTTTAAATTCAGATTCTTAAAATTAATTACTTATTTTATTGTAATTGCAGAAAAAATAGTGTTGTAGTACCTCTTTTTCCCCTTCAGCAGAGAGCGCCCCCTTGTGGCGTTTTACAGAAGACAAGCAGTTGAACGGGAGACCTGCATCCTGAGGTCGACTTTTTCCCTATGCGCAACCCTTGTGCTAACGCCGAATGCTTTCGGTTAGAAACGGAAGAATCCTTCCACCATACTGTTTTCTTTAACCTAATTGTTTATGTGTGTTTGTAAATTTTGCAGTGTAGCTGTGTTTGTGAAAATTAAAACTGGTGTACTTAAAACCAGGCTGTTCATTAGAAAATCCCAACACACCCACTATAGTGCTGAATTCCTGTGCAAGAAAATATGCATTTGTTTAAAAAAAATTCCTCTCGACAAGCTGGAAGGAAAAGTTCAATTTTCATCTAAGATAATGTTTTTAAATTTCTTTCAATTCTGACAACAAAAAAAATGAAATACTAAATTTTGTAGCAAGCACAGATAATGAATTTATTGCTATTGCACAATTTAGTATTTATTGTAAAATAAATAATATTAAGGTTACAAATATTGTAAAAATAATATACAAATATAGATTTGTCACAAAGTTTATATTTTTGAAAAGCGTTGAAGTTTTTAAACAAATCCAAATGTTTGCATCAATTGGCAAAAACTTAAAATTTGTATATGCATTTTAAATATATTTGAAGAAATCATCTTCAAATATCTTCATGGATTTATTAACAATTTGGATTGCTAATTTATACTATATTAGATGTCTACCATAAGATGTTTTTCACACAGAAAGCTGTAAGTAAGTGAATCACTTTTTCACACGCTTATCTATAGAATGTTATAATATTTGCTAACACATACAACATATATGATTTAATATAACTTGCATATTCATTTCCACTTGAATGATTGGAGTCAAATTGGAATATTCTGATATTAAAGAATGAAGAATATATAATAATGCAGTTTCAACCTTGCCCTATAAGCACAAGATTTTATATGATATTCCCACGATATTGTTCTATATTCTGAATATCTGCCAATGTAGGGAAGATATCTAACAATGTCTACAGTATTTTGTGAAATGTCTACGGGTATAGGGTGAAAATCAAGTTAGAGCAGGAAACAAACGTGCATTAAAAAATTCCTGACAAATAATCAATTGTAATTAAATAATAACTTAATGACACTATGATACGATGGAACTTTTCTTAACTAGGCAAGATTTGCGTTTTAAAAAGAGAATCCTGAATATTTGAATTTTAATTGAAATTAAACACAACTAATATACCCGGCGAATTTATTTTTTTATATTCAACCTTTATGTCAACTGATTTTTAACGATGAAAATTATTACAATCTGTTATCCATAACTCAGGCCAACATATCATTTATTTTTGTTTGGTGTTTGCAATTTATAAATGAAATTCAATTCTATTTAAAGTTCTCGCTTCAAAAAAAATCCACAGTTTTCTTTATCAGTACTATCTTTTCATATTTAAAGTAAAAATGTTATGAAATATTAATATAATAAGCTATTCCTTTGGAAAGATCTAGACTGTATGAAAAGTATACGTGGGTACATTTTAACAAAGAAAGTCGTTTCATATTTGAAAATAGAATGTGATAATATAGCACCTGCGCACCAATGGTACACGCGAACATCCCCTGGCACTTTGCTGGAAATCAAATGTGACCGTAGCTCCCAGACTGCTCTGGCTAGACTAAAAAGTGGCCACCTTAAGTGCCTTTCCTTTGAAAGTAGTGAAAAAAATCCATCCTTCTTGTAAAAAATGCTGTGACCATCCAGCTTGACCGAATCCCATTGTGGGTTGCTTTGGACTTTCTAAGGAAAACTTAACATCCCTTATTATTATATATTTCTTTGTTGTCAACAACTTACTAGAGCAGATATGAAATATGTCAGATCTTTTGAGATTAAGCAACAGCAACAACAGGAGATTAAATTTCATGAACAACCGGTGTCATGAAACCGGTGTCAAATCCTACACGACTATATTTAATGTTTTGGCGAAGTAACAACTAAATGGATGAAACAAGAATACCTAAAAATAACTGGGGACGATGTGCTGAACTTACAGGGAAATGACATTACTAATTGAAAAGGAAAAAAAATGATAAATAACATTGTAAATATCTTTATTATTTGTATAAACATATAAGCAAACATTGTATAATCAGAAATCTGTAGCGACCGTCTGGGTCCCGTGGTTCTGATTTTCTTGAAAACGTGGTTCGTTAGTTCTGTAGGGTATTGCACTTATGAGGGAAAAATTTCGGATGATTTTGACGAGTGACATTTTGGTCTTAGCTGTTGTGTGGTTTGTAAGAGATCTTGGTATTTATGAATATGATTTACTATAGAGTGAATCTTGTCGCTTGAAAGGATATTCGATGCAACTCTACTCTAAGATTCTTTCTTGATACTTGTTTCTGACTTTCTTATGAGCCATGAAAGAGACAAAAAGCAGCGGTGGCTTAGTGAATTGTGAATTCTATCTCCCCTCAGCTACAACTAGGAGATCTGGCCAGATGGAATTTGTGTAGGTATATCGGAAATGGGCCGTGTCTAGTGAAGAACAAGACATCCGCTTTATTCCATTTGGCAGTTCTGAAAGAAACTTTTGGTATTATGTTGAATGTGGACCGGAGTGTTTCGCTTTCTTCCCATTCCTTTTGCCATTGGATTAATTTGACAGTATCCCTAACAGATACAGTGACCTTGAGTGTAATATGAATATGCATATTTATTATTTACACTGTTAATGTATTTATAAAGAAAACGAAAGAAAATAATTCTGTGATTTTTATTTTTATTTTCTGAGAAGTTCCAACTTTAAAAATATTCTTATTTCATTCTTATTTAGTTTAATGTTCTTTCATTATACAGGAAAATTACCAAACGGTATAAATTAGATCGAAGCAAACACACAGATAGAGTAAATGAAAACGGGAAATCCTGAATTGAAAGAGAATAATACTATAATAAAGTTAAAAAAAAAGAAAAGATCATAATAAAGTCTGCTACTGTGGAGTTTAAGGAGCCAAAATAATTGTAGAAACTGCAATGGGTTGTATAAAAAATAGAAGGAATTCTTAATGAGAACGATTTATCTCGCATACATATATATGCGAATAATTTTAAATTATTTACTACGAATTCTAAATATTACATTTTTACATTGCTTTTCCCTCTTGCGGTTAGTTCAGCGCTTATGGGTCTAAGTCATTAGCAGACCACATGGTGCGAGTGGCATGTGTTGCTTATCGCTATCTTTCGATTTTTAAGAGCATTTTTCTTTTAGTGGTTAGGAAGAGAGTGACAATAACATAAATTGAAAATGAAGAAAGTGTAATTGTTTTTTAGAGGTTTTTCGATTATTTCATTTAACAACTCATAAAATTTGCATTAGCAATAAATTATTGTTATGTTTAATTTGATAAGTATCTAATTTTTATAAATTGAAAGTGTTCGTCTAACATTTTTTTTTTTTTCATTTTAATATGTTTCTCAAAATTTTTAATTCCCTCTTACTGCGAAATTATTTCTCGAAATTATGTACAAGCGATTTAATTCTTGAAAAAAAAATTCCTTTCAGTGCATTGCCAATGTATTTTAATATTTTAAAATGCGCGTTTAAAAAAATAATTGCGATAAACAACATCAAATTATAATTTCTGTATTTAGAAAATAATTATTTAATTATTTAATTTCATAAGATATTTCAATTTCCGAGATATAGATTTTTATCTGCATGATTCAAATTTTGTAATTAAATATATTTTACAATAATTCAGTAACGCTGAAATAACTGGATTATACAGCTGATGCACCTTAGGACTGCAACAAATAAAAGTAATTGTCAAAATAGTTCTTTGTAATATCCATGATACAAATTTGGCCTGGAAAAATGACTTAAATAATACAGGCTATTTAGACTTGTAATTAACAATTTGCAAATGGAATTTTTCGAATGCTTTTAAAGAAAGCCCCTACAGAATATTAAGAACCGTTCTAAAATAAATTACAATTTTTAAAAAAATTCAACTTTAAGTTATTCGGATTAGAATCAAAGCTCTCACTATTTTGCAATCGGATAACGACATATCGTGGGGTAAACGAATCATTAAAAAAATTCTGAATTTAAAAGCTTTGCAAATGCAGCTGCATTGACCTTTTTTTTACTTATTACTTCCTAGCTGCTTTTGGCGACCAACACATGTGCCGAGGTTGCTGGTCAATATAAAATTTTAAATTAAATAGTTTCTTCAGCAAAACATCTTGCAATTTTAAGCTTTGATAGTCATATAATTCCTACTGTTTCAGACGCCATGCACCATTCTATACTACATAATTTTTGAATTTTCTGTCAGCTAAATGACAGTAAATCCATAATTTAAAACGGGAGTGAATAAACTTCAATTTATGCAAAACCTGTTTTGTTGAAACCAATGAGGCTTATTAAATTTCTAAATTCGGAGAATAAAATCATTCAGCAATAAAGTTTTATGTATATTACTGAATATTTCTTTTTAATTTTTGAAATGTTTCAGATGATCTATCATATATCTTATTCAGTGAAAATTTCTCTGATTCAACTACAATTCAGCTTATTATAATAATAATGCAATTTTCAAGTGATAAAAACAATCATATATTGTTATATTTTTAATTATATCACTGGATAGAGTAGATATTTTAAAAATGAATGTAACGTTGAAAAATTTTCTTCACTGCTTAGTTGTAAAATTAAACTTTAGTTCAATTACAAAAAAAAATTCTTAAAGTATATTAAAAGCAAGCTATAACAGAAATTTACTAATTATGGAAATATAAGCCATGACTTCGTAACTTCATCTTGAACAATAGAAAAAAGTCCATGATCAAATATGTGTAGCAATAATGTAAACAGCTTGAATTATTTTATAACAGTGAAATATGCTGATGTTAAAACGGCTTAATATATGCTCTTGAATTTATTATTAATGAATTAAAAAAATGAAGTACAAAACAAATGAATCATTAAAAAAGCAATCTTTTGAATTTTAAGATGATACAAAAAATAATATTTTTTATGCTGTAATAATTGTGAAAGTTGCAATAAAAAAACTCGTCACAATCTCATTAATTTTTTTTAATTTTTCAGAAGCAAAAAAATTATCTCTACAATGCACAGTTTCATTTTCCAATATGTATATTCCACTGAGATAAATATGTAAGCTCTAATCGAGTGCCAAAATGCACAAATATTCGTCTCTGTTAATAATAAAGATGGATGAGTGGATCATTATCTGTCCGTTTGTTTTGCTGATCTTTAGACCTCACAGTTTGAAATAGAATTACCAAAATCAGGAACTACATACTTTGGACCGTGTAACTAATTTCTTAAAAATTTTAATTTACCCTTCCTAAGGGCATGTGAATTACGCTCATCGCCAAATTCATTAATCTTTGAATAAAGTTATGTAAGTTGACATAAATTCTTACGAATTTTTCAGTCAGACAAAGAGGCTTCATTTGTTTATCTCAAATAAAATGATGTGCCTTGAATTTTTTCTTAATTATTAATAGACAAAATTAATTAATAAATCAGATTGAATTTATCTAATAAGTGAATCTCTTTTCCTAAGTCAGTCTCAATTCTAAAAACATTTTACTCCAACATGACTAGGAAAAAATGGCCCTTTAAATAATTAATAAAAATTATTAAAATTTTAAAATTCATTCGAAAATATCACAGTAGGAAAATAATTTGTACATTAATTGTGAATTCAATTTTTTTATGAATTATTTTCCAACTTAAAATTAAATCAAAAATAATTTAGCATATTTCAAATAAAATATATTTTTTTAATTGAAACTAAAATCGTTTTCATTGTTAACCTAATATCTCATTCTTATTTTTATCCCACTGATGATGATTTAGTTATAGGGTTAAAAAGATCTAAGCTAAAAGCAAAGGATTAAAAATTTCCTTACTGAAATACAAATAAACCATGTAGCTGAAGCGAAAGTTCCATAACTAGCATGTCACTAAATAAGACACAAAAAGTTCAAGATCTTAATTTTACTTCAAAGAATGAATTTTCTTGGAGATACATCAAAATGTATAAATAAAATTGTACATTGTATAAATTGTGTTGTAATAAACCAGTTTAACATTAATAAAACCGGTCGATGTATATGAGATTGAGCAATGAAATAAGATTAATATTTCGATTTAAAAAAATAGAACCTATAAAAATTGCGCTTATCTTAACGTTGAAAATATTATTAAAAAACCGAGAAAAATATAAAAACAATGAAACTTATATATCTACAATGCTGACATTTTTGTTCGAATTCGTCAAGGAGTGTGAAATTCTATAAGGTTTAAAGAATTAAACGAATATTCAGTTTTCATATATAGATTATTAAGTTTTATAAAAATAAGGATTTAATATAGTGAATGCTAATCATTCCGAAAAATCCCTCTTTAATATACTGGTTCTATATATGTCCCCTTTTAAAATACTATTATTAATGAAAACTAAAAAAAAAATTATTAAAAGTTTAAAAGTTTCGTTCGTTAAATAAATTCTGTACATCAGTTTAGTGTCTTATTTTCAAAAATAAATTGCATAAGCAATCCTTAAATGAAAGTACGCTATAAAAGAGAAACTTGTCAAATTTTAATTTTATATATTTTTATTTATCTTTCAGATAAACTATTTTCTTATGCTAGAAAGCTTTAAAATCTTATTGATCAAATTATTATTAATGATACGTATATTTATTCATTCCAGGTATATATTTTCATACGTTCAATTTTATTCCCTTTATTTCAAACTCATTTTGGATACGTATTTATTACCCAAATCTCAAAAGTAACGAGTCAGAACGTAAGCGAGATTTTAAAATTCTTAAAAGTACGTGAGCAGGAAGACCTCAATCATATCGTCCACTGATAACGATTCACTTTTCCTTACCTCACTTTCCCTTTTCATTATCTCACAACTTGAGATTGGAGGGAAGATAAATTCAGCAACCCGTAAATATACGGACAGCGACAAGGGAGTTTTTGTTTCCGTCTATAGACGGGCCCGCCATTTTGAAGGGAGGAAAGATTCCGTCTTTTGACGGGTTTGCCACTTGGAGGGTTAATATTTCACTCATAAAATTACGTGTTTAATAAAAGTTAATTGCATAAGTAATTCATAAATCATTCATAAACTTAAAATATAATTTTATATGTGGATTACTAATAGAATAATGTTTACAATTTGAGATTTACGTTTCATTTGTTTACATATTTTGAACAATTTCATTAATAATCTCAGCTTTTTAGCTTGGATATTACTCTCGATTAACTACTGAGATATTGAATTGTGAGAAAAGCAGTTAAAAAGAATTCCGGCAACCAAATTTAAAGTATTTTAATATGTTATGCTTTAACATTTAAATTAAATCAATACAACTGAAATTATAATTCATCTATCCTTGTCATTTCATTTGTTTCAATCGTTTTATAAAAGCAGAAATATCACTTTTCTTCACATTAATGTATTCTCTTGTTTCAATAATTAAAATAATCATTTATGTATTGCTATTTTAATTTTTTTATCATTTAATTAAAACATAGTTAATTAAGCCTAATAAATCATCATGTCATAAGCATGACAAATTCCTTTTTCATTCTAGAAAAAAGAAACTATTAAATTATACTTGAATTCATTAAGTTAGAGAAAAATTGCAAACTTATTGTAGAATTTCAAAACAAAAATTTCTCTCGGGATTTGCATGACAGAAAAAAAAACCATTTGAACAGGATAAATAATTAAGTTCTCGAAACTAGTATGCAAAATATTATAAAAACGAACACAAAAAAGAATAAATTTCGCGGGAAAAACTGAGTTATTCCATAAATAATCCATTCTTCATTCGAATTAATTGGTTTTTGTAGTCGCTATTTGTTGATAGCTGATTCAGTGAGGGAAAACAGTGTTTTTTCCTAGCCCAGATGGAATTTGATGGCGTTAAAAAATGTTTTCTGCCAAGAAAAATTTGCAAAGAATTTGCTTACTACCATTTGTCATCATATGACATTCCATGAAACATCAGATCGTTTCTTGACTATCATTAATCACGTTAAAATATTTTTAAATTTCTAAATTCCATTAGACATTTTTTAAGGAAAATAATAACTTCTGTTGTTGCCTGTGATAACAATAATCTTGGAGGATAGATTTAGATTTAAATACTTTGACTTTTGAGCGTTATGTTCTTAAATTAATAAACTATTTAAATGCTCAAAAAAATATTTCCAATGTTATTCCACACAAAAAAAGTATAAAAAGGTTATACTATGCAGAAAAGTTTTTCAAAAAAAGATATAATATTTTTTGGGAGAATGAATATATTTGTAATTCATTAATACACAAATAAAAGTGTAATACGTATTTATTAAACTAAAAAAAAAGATTTCTCATTCTGTCTTTCCTGAAAAAACGCGATTTTACACAAAATAAAAAAAAAAAAAATCATCTTTTTTTAATAACTACTAGAGCCTTTTTCTGTCTGCTCTCGTGCTGAAAATGTCATATAGCACATCTCGTAAATTGTTATGGTACTTGCATTGTTGCCATAGGATGATAACCTAATGGTACCTCAAAATTTTATGAGTTGGCGTTATATGACATTATCCGAATACAAATACGTTCGCTCACATCCAATAGCAACAATGCAATTATTGAGTTTACCAATTAGAATAACATGTTAAACTAATTGCATGCACCATTTTTTTTTAAATGATCAGTTCATATGTAGGAAAGATTGAAAAATATTCATATGTGATCAGTATGTGATTCGTACCTGTATATTTTCTCCGAAAAAAAAACACAATTTTGCAAAACAAACAAACAACAAAACTGCTGGTCTCCTAGATATTTAATATAAATATTATGATAAATATGTTGTTTCATTAAAACGTCGAAGTTCCCGTCTCATCATGTCCGGGTCACCAATGTAGCGGATTGATATGGGCGAGGATAGAACCTGGGGCCTTGTGGTTCACAGCCCAGTAACATGATTACAATACAAAAGCAGCTTCCTTCGTAGCGTAGCTGTCAACTGGCTTATAAGCTTTCACCACAAGTTAATCTGAAGGATCTTTAATAACCATACAATCATCAAATATCAGAATGAATCAATTTCAGAATTTCAACACTCTTCTATTTGTAGTTTTTAAATATAATATCATCCATAAGACATTTTAATGTATCTTCACTTTTATTTAGGAATAATTTCAGAATCGAGATAGAAATATCGCTTTCTGTTTTCTTGGATTAAAAAAAAAACTTCATCAAAACCTTTGTTTTCAAAAATAATAATTCAGTTTTCTCAATCAAATGCTCAATCAAATGACATTAATTTTTTTTTTCTCTTCTTTAAAAAAAATAAATTTTGTGTGTTAAACCATTATACTTAGAGCTGCCGAATTCGGCACTGGTGTACTTGGAAAGATAAATATGTTGGCTTCAAGACTTTGAAATTTTAATTAAAATTTAGAGTATTTAAATTCAAGCAAATTAAAAAAAATTTCTAAACACAATTTCCAAATATCATAACAAAAAAATTTATTCTCCTACTTCTCATTTTAAAATTTAAAAGATATATAATTTTAATTAGTAATTTGATAGTTGTGTATTTTTTTAAAAACTTTGAATAAAATATTTCTCATAACTTTTAACGAAATATTTCAATATTGAAAGGAATTCGAAAATGTTTTAATTATTTTATCAAATATTTAATCGCCTGATTTTGTTCGATTGTCAATCATTAAAGAAAAATTTTGCTCATTTTCTGGGCAGTTCATAGAAGTAATAATATAACAGGGAATATCAAAAAAATATTACCAATAAAGTTAATTTTCAAATCTTGCCAATAACTATGTAATAGTTAAAAATACTTTCAAAAATTGGAAAATGCGAAGAATTCAATAAAGTCTCTTTGGTACAAAAATCAAGTAAGAATATTAAACAAATAATATTAATTTAATTATTATTTCCATAAATTCAAATTCGAAAGTAAATTGGAAAAAAACACAATGAGATTACATTGGTCTTGTATTGATCGTATCAAATTGAAGTTACACCAGATGATTTTATATATTTTTATTGCACCCATGTCTTGTTATTATTTTATGCTCCAAATCACATAAATATTCGTAAAATCCAATTAATCAAAATGCAATAATTAAAAGTTAATTTTGAACTTAAACAAAACAAATCACCTGAATATACAAATGACAGAATTAGTATTTCCTGTCTCCAAGTTACAGATCTAGATTAAACCGAATGCACAATCAACAGATTGAAAAGAATAATTACGCATAGTTATTACTTCTTCAACAAATGCACACAGCATAACGGTTGCAACAAATTGAAGCATTTTTTTTGCCAGATGAATTTTACGAATAGTGTAAGAATTTGCACTATCAAAAGAAAATAATGAAGCAATATACATATAGTGGTAGCCAAAATTGTGGACACTTTTGAAACTCGTTATTTTTTCAAACTCTGTATGCTTATAGAAAAAGTTACATTTCACAAAATGCAAACTCTTCTTACAAATCATTTTAAAGAGAATTTAATGCTGATTTCAATACAAAAAGCAAAACTTAAATATTTACAATACAAGAATGTTATTCTTACTTTAATCTGAATAACAAACACAGTGATGAAGTGGATTGTAATTTCTAATTTTCCTGACGAATTACTGTTTTTGTTCTGGGATGCAATCAAATGTTAATAACTGCTAGCAGAAGATGACATCATATGTAAAGTTGGAACAAGTCATTATTGAGGGTTTTTTTTTTTCTGCAGAAGGAAAAGTGTTTTTTATGTAATCACATTGCAAGTTAGAAATTTTGTTAAACTTTTTAATATTTAACTGTAAATTTTGTAATTATTTCTAATATTTAGTCAAGAAGCAATGATACCAAATAAAAGAATAGATTGGACACCTAGAAAGAGAACTAAGATTATTTTGTTATAAAAATGTGGTTTTCCTATGCTGAAATTGCAAGACAAGTGGGTGATTCAGTAACTATATCTGGAGTCCGAAAGTTTTGCTTACGATATCAGAAAACAAATACAATAAAAACGAAGCAGGAAATGGCTGAAAAAGATGCGCCACATCTGTTTATGACAGAAGAATAAAAAGACTATGTCTCCAAGATAGAAGAATGTCATCAGCGGCCACCAGAAGTCAATTGAAAGATGCTGGCATTTATGTCAGTTCAAGAACAATCAGTAGAAGATGGTTAGATGTTGGACTAAGAGGTAGAATTCAAAGAAAAAATCCTTATCTCAATTTACTGCAGTGTATAAAAAGGTTACAGATGGCAAGGAACGCATTAATTGGGCAAATAATCAGTGGTCACAAGTTATACGGAGTGATGAAACAAAGATATTGTGATGGCGAAAATTATGTAAGACATAGAATAAGTGAAAAGTTACATCCTGACTGCATTCGGGCAACTATGAAGAACTCACTTAGAGTTATGAATTAGTCATGTATGTCAGCAGACGGTATTGGTAGCTTTCATGTTATCACTGGGACATTAAATGTAAGAAGATGCATTGACACATTAGTAGAGCCAAAACTTACACCATCCATCAGGGATCTCTTTCCAACAATGCATTATTTATTTTTCAGCATCATTACACTCCTTGCCACACAGCAAGAATGTCGAAAGAGTGGTTTAGTACAAAGAGCATTGAATTTTTATCATGGCCAGAAAATAGTCCTGACCTCAAAATTATTGAGAATTTATGATACCATTTGAAATCCTTTCTACATATGAAGCGTTCATCAAATGAAAGAGGATTAATTGCGGCTATAATTGCTTCCTGGCATCATGCAATAACGAAGGAAGAGCTTAAAACTCTCGTCAGCTCAATGAAACATCTGTGCGAAGCTGTAATAAAAAATAAAGGCTACCCTACTAAGTACTGATAACTCACTGGAGCCATCAGCATCTGATATATCTCGATAATTGTTGCGCCTCCACTTTTTTGTATTGTAAATATTTAAATTTTGCTTTTTGTATTGAAATCAGCATTAAATTCTCTTTAAAATGATATATTAGTATTTGTATTTTATGAAACGTCACATTTTCTATAAGCATACAAAGTTAGAAACATTAAAATTTTCAAAAATGTTCACAATTTTGGCCACCATTGTATATATATATATATATCATCTTATGCTTAATATCTTCTCATCATTCATATTTATTTTAGATTCTCGTTTAATTATCCGAGTAGCAAATCATCGCTTTTAGTGATTTAATGAAGTGATTTTTTTTCCTAAGTATACTGGACATACTTTTAATTGGCTATGAAATGATTCTTTCTTTCCTAATTTGTTATGGAGAAAAAAAAAGGATTGACCAGATTTTTGTTACTTTAACCCATGTCATGACGAATTAATTGAGACAATTTTAAGCCCAGTGACATCTATCAGATGCTAAATATATCAAAAAATATGTAAGGAATAACAAAAATTAAACTGTCGCGGTGATATACTCTCGCGAAGCGAAATGAGCAGATGTGCAGTTTTTTACTTCTTCATTCTATCTCAGACAATCTGTTTTCAAATTCAACAAAAGGAATATGAAGAACGCAAAAAATGTATTTATGTTGTTTCTGAAGAGATATTTTTCTTAAGTATATGAAACTTGAATAATTAAAAGAGATCTACAAATGAGCAACGCATAAATTTTCTGAGGTATTCTCCAGAGAATAAAGAAACTGCATAATTATATTTTCGTTTTTTAGTTGTTGGTTCTTGATTTGTTTTTCTATGGCCTCGAATATCTTTGACACATGCGCACTTTGCATAACTCTGCTAATAAATTTATCTTGCATAAAGTAGTTAGTGCTTTTCAACCATTCGCTATGAATATGCATCAAAGAAAAATTGAGAATAGTTAAAACACATTTAAACATCGGGTAAGATTTAGTAATATTACTCAGACGAATGGTGAAACATCTATCTTAGATAATGAAAGCACTTAAATTAACTGATTGTCCAATTAGATTAACTACAAAAGAGTATATTTACTTAACGGACCATTTAGCAGCTAAATTGTTAGTTAGTTAAAAACCTGTTAAATGCCTGCTAATTTAAAGGAACTATTACAGTTGAAACGTTTTCTTTTTGTGCTAAAGTTGATGAATATGTCTTCATTCGTGCAATTAGGCCTTCCGACTGAGATTTTCTGCTTTAAAACGCTTGACTTCACCATTGGGTTATAGTGAATATTTAACTTCACATTACTTAAACATTTTATGAGTGGAAAATATAGAATTTGATTCATGGACAGAAATTAAAAGTAAAATTTTAAATAGTGTAGAGTTAATTAGCCGCAGTCTTGCATGCAGAAATTTTGCTCTTTGTTCTCATTCACAAACTAATAGTACACTACAGCATATTCAACTAGAAATGCAATTCATTCCGCAGACGAAAACAATGTTAAATAAGGTGAACGAAAAGTCAGATCGAATCAGCAATTATTGAATTTTATCCAACATCAGTCGTCAGCCTATTTAATCCAACATATATTTTAATTTACATGTTACATCTCTTGAAGGTTAAATTCGTTATTTTGATACTTATACCATTTGACGAGAATGAAATTTTTGCACTTACTCTACTTAATATATTGAAAATCAGATTTAAAACCATCACCAAACCATTCAGATTTAATATATTCAAATTTTATCAGAAACTTCAAGCATGCAAAGATGCTATTTAGTTTTAAGTTTCTATAAATGGATATTTTTAAAAAATATTTTTTGCAAATTAAATAGAATATGATTAATAATATCATTAAACAATAGTATATATTCTTTACTTTCAAAAATACACAATGAATGAACAATGCACAACTTTCAGAAATACACAAAGAGGTTGGGAAATTTATGAAGTACTTAAAATTAAAAACTTTTTTCAGCCAACAAAATAATTTTCAAGTGCAAAAACACAAATAGCATGAGTAATTTTAAGAGTTTTAATTACATTGCCATTTAGGAATACTGCTTAAAGGGATAAAACGTACCTAGTTTAAAAATTTTAAACTACTTCCATGAAATACAACTACATATAAAAAAAAAACTACATTCATCTTTTCCCATACTTTAAAACAGAAAACCAACTGTTATTTTTCTTGAAAGAAAAAACAAAGCATATCTCGGAATTCCAAGTTTTAAGAATGCTTAACTTGATTAATGACGGACAGATAAAAAAAAAACAGCTAATACTTCCATAAGGTGTCATATGACGAAAAACGATAGTAAGCAAATTCTTTTGGATTTTTCTTGACTTGAGACATTTTTTAACCATCCTCAAACACCACTTGGGAGGGAAAAAATACTCATTTCCATCGCCGAAACTACCAACTCCAAAATGTAGCAACAAATACTGGATAGCTAAGGCGAAAAGATGGATTACTTACAAAATAACTCACTTTTTCGCGTAAACTTTGTGATTTCATAAATTCGTTTTTATTTTGCATACGAAAGTGTAAATTTAATTACTAATTCATATCAAATATATTTTCTTTGCAATATGAAATTCTCTTGACTGTTTTCTTGTTTTTAATTGCTAAATTTTACCATTTTTCGCTCGTAAGAGGATTTTATGCACAAATTTGATTTTCTTCTTTTAAATAAATAAAAAATTATTATTAAAGTTTATATCGTTGTGATGTATTTTTTGTGATGTATTAAGATTCTTTATTAAATTATGACAAAAAAAATAAGATACGATGTTTTCAAAAATATAAATACCTTTGATAGCACATTGTATTTTTTTTATAATATAATCTTGAAGTTAATTATCTTCGTTTTCATACGAAATACTATTTTTCTCTCATGGTTTTATATGCTAGATAGTGTAATCCTCAAAGAAAACACTTATGTCTATTCCAAACAGGATAAGAGTCATATGAAGTTTCGAGACAGTGATATAATATTAATTCTTTTTTAATTGAAACTTGTTATGTCATGAAGAACTCGTTTCAATTCTGCCATGGAGTTTGTTAGGTGCGGAAAGTATGAAACATCTCCTTAATATACTCCACATGTTCAGATAAGTTTCAGATGTTGAGTGAACAGGTATGCCTGTCCTTGATATTTTCTTTGAAAAAAATTGACGATCAAGCTCGGATGGTGACAATGAGAATTTATTATTCTTAACAATAAAGGCAGTACTGACAGCACCTCGAAAAAAATGAACAAAAGCATCTAGAAGTT
Organism: Argiope aurantia; assembly: GCA_026543865.1. Lineage (NCBI taxonomy): Eukaryota > Metazoa > Arthropoda > Arachnida > Araneae > Araneidae > Argiope > Argiope aurantia. The sequence continues at coordinate 38,435 of JAPMOR010011025.1, forward strand.
TATCTCCATAACTTTTAGCAGTCACAGGTAGGGTTGTGCCGATTTTCGATTTATCAAAAAAAAAAAAAAAAAGATATTTTTTGATACCTGTTTTCGAAAAATATTGACGTATCGTTATCACAATCATGAATAATAGTTCATGATAAATCGCGATACAATAAATCGATATTCACAACTAATTTTCCTTTTCGATTTCGTTTTAGTTATCGGTTAGTGCTTATTTTCGTTGTTCTTTATTATTTTTTTCCTTCAAACAGAATTTTTTGTTAATATTTCTATAAATACTGTCATATTCTAACATATAAAAATACTTGTTTTAAACATGTCATTTTGGAATAAACTGTTTTATGTGCCCTGACAATGATACCATTATGGAAAAATAATTGCGGTTGTGAGAAGGCTGTTAACTGTTCTATGTTTAATCGCTAAATATTCATCTTCAGAAATAAAAGCAAAAATGATCAATTCAGATTGAATTCACAATTTTATTCGTAGCTCGCATTTTTATACTTAAGCGTACTCGCATAAAAAAAAAGAAATTCCTTTATACTTCCGCTTTTGTCTAGAAGCTCATGATCAATTGCGGTACTATAAATCGATATTCACAATTAATTTACATTTTCGATTTCGTTTTGGTTATCGGTAAGTGTTTATTTTTGTTGCTCTTCATTTTTATTGTCCTTCATACAGAATTTTTATTAATATTTCTATAAATGCTGCCTTATTCTAATATATAAAAATACTTGTTTTAAACACAATGTTATAAATTATAACATGCAGACATTGTTTTGGCACTGACATACATTAAAGGGGTTTTAACAAAATTATATTCTAACTATTTTTATTCAAAAGTAAACGAATATTTTTATTGTATAAATTGAAATTTCTTTTTGTTTGGAGTCGTTCTGATCAGTCTATAGGTTGAGAGTTGCTATTTATAATCTCTAATTGCTATAAATAAATAATGATGTCACGATATATCAAAAAAAATATCGATATGTGTTGGGCGATATATCACGATGATGAAGTTTGGTCATCGCCCAGCCCTGGTCACAGACACAGGCCCCGTCTTAAAAATATAGAGATAGATATAACGCCTACTCTCTATCAAAAAAAAAAAAAAACTATGTTTTTTCTGACATTTGTCAGATGAAAACAGGTTTCACGTTCTCACCATATCTTTGGCTGATGATCGTCGGTGTTAAGACGAAACTAAGATTCATCATTAAAAATCTCATTAGCTCACTGCACCAAACTTCAGTATTGATATTACGGTCTCCAGTTTAAATGAGCGTGTTAATGCATAGACATGACAAGTATTCCCCCTATTGATCATTTGTCATTGAGGCCAAAATGATAGAATCTCCAGTAAACATTTTGTCCAGAAATTCGTAGTTTTGCTGGAACTGTTAAGAACTGAATTCAATTAATATAATATTAATTAATATATAATAAATTAAATTGTTATTAATATAATCAATTAATGAATTTTTATTAACTGCACCCGATTCCTATTCTAGTCATTAGGTTAATCTCTGGTTTTGTTGCAGTTTATAGTTACCTCTGGTTATTTAGATGCTCGCCCAGCCACTCGGGTATGACAGCTTCAAGTCGAATGCATACGAGTGAATTAGGATTTCATAATTGGAGATTTAATCGGAATAAAGTAATCTGCACTCACATTGAACTGATTCCAAAAAGTGATTAAACATTAATACTACTCATTCACCAAATAATAGCAGCAGCATAATTCCAAAAAAGATTAATGATACGATGAATATCTCGATTTCCATAAAAATTTACACAATCAACAGAAAATGAGCGGGAGTGGTCTTCCAAAACTTTTACACAATAAAAGTGTTACCCCGAATACATCTTGAATAGCATTAACATACAATAATTATGAAATATTAATCTTGGGCGGGAATTTAGCATTTTTACTAAATCTGTCATATCATCCTTGGCGAGTTATTTGGCGATTAATCTCTGGAGTGCGGTTAGTATCCGAAAATGAATTTGTGTTTTAGATACGTTTTTCCCACCAAATTGAAACGAAAATATGTCCCAAAACTACACTTGTAGTCACAAAATTCCATACCAAATTTGAGGCATTTAAATAGTCCTGTTTTTGAGCTATCACGTTTACATATTTTTAAAAGTATAGACTGATAGACAATCAACACCTTGGTGGATTCGGCTCAAAATTCGATAGATGTCTGGATTGTAAATGTTAATTCTACGAACTGAATTTTATCTATATGGATTTCTTCGTTTTGTGGTTATCGTGTTAACTTTTATTTCGAACTGGCCGCGGTGGCAAGGTCTCGGCTTCGGAACCGGAGGGTTTCAGGTTCGTGACCCGATTCCACCGAAGAACCGTCGGGCTAGTAGGTCTTGTGCACGTTAAATCCGTCATGACCAAACGTCCTTCCACTGGTGTGGTGTGATGTGGAGAGGGGGTGCCAGCTCAGGTGTCGTCCTCGTCATCTGACCGCGGTTCAAAATTACGAGGTCCGTCCCAAAATAGCCCTAGTGTTGCTTTAAACGGGACGCTAATATAACTAAACCAATCTATTTCGAACAGCCGATCTTCCTCTGAACGGAAAATTTGAATTTGATAGAAATATACAAATGCGTATAAAGACAGTATACCAAATTTCATTCGCCTAGCTCAAAGCGTTTATGATTTATCTTTGTCACAAGTAGACAGACGTTTTGCAAAAATGTGTTTTTCGAACTCAGGAAAGTCTAAAACGTAAAATTCGTCAAAATCGCGAGCTCGAATTTATTGAAGATTACTATACTTTCTCTATACCATATACATATATATATATATAAAACAATTAAGCCTCCACATTATTTTTATTTATTCTCAGGTTCTCTTTTAACTATCACAATAGCAAATTATCACTTACAGTAATTTAATGAAGTGAAGTTTTTCTAAAAGATTTAAATAAATTTGCAGTTGCTTATGAAACGTTCAGTTCTTTTTTAATCAATTAAGAAAAATCGGAATTGTTCACAAAGTTGAGAAAAAAGTAAAAGATATTTTGTCCTTTTTAACCCATGTCATGACATGCGAGACGAGACATTTTTAAATCTAATGGCATCTACTAAACAGCAAAAATCAACAAATACGGAAGAAAATGCGAAATAACAAGATATAATGCCGCATTGACGAAGCGAAACGGGACAAGGTGCCGTTTATTACTTCCTTGCGTCATCACTAAAAATCTTAATTTTTTTAATTACGAGGAAGAAAAAAAATGGAAGAAGGGAAAAAATGTATTTAAGATGTTTTTCAAGATATATTTATCTTAAGTATATGAAACTTGAATAATTAAACGAGATAAACAAATGAGTAACGCATACATTTTCTGAGGTATTCTTTAGAGTATAAAGAAACTGCATAATAATAGTTTCATGTTTTAGTTATTTGCTCATGATTTTTTTTTCTATGAACGCGAATATTTTTGACACATGCGCACTTTGCATACCTCCGCTATTAAATCGCTCTTGAATAAAATAACTACTGCTTTCACACCAATTGCTATGAATATGCATCAAAGAAAAATTCAGAATAGCTAAAACTCATTTAAACATCGGAAAAGATTTAGTAATATTACTCAGACGAATGGTGAAACATCTATCTTAGATAATGAAAGCACTTAAATTAACTGATTGTCCAATTAGATTAACTACAAAAGAGTATATTTACTTAAAGGACCATTTAGCAGCTAAATTGCTAGTTACTTAAAAACTTGTTAATTGCTTGCTAATTTAAAAGAACCATTGCAGTTGAATTTCTTACTTTTAAAAGCTGAAATTGATGATGAATATGCCTTCTTTGGTACAATTAAATCTTCCGTCTACGATTTTCTACTTTCAAGATTTGACCTCACCAACGGGTTACAGTGAATATTTTCCACTATTAAAAATCATTGTTTTCTAACTACGAGGATACAAAACGTGGAAAGGAAAAAAAAGGAATTAAGTATATTTAAGATGCTTTCAAAGATATATTTATCTTAAGTATATGAAATTTGAATAATCAAAGGGGATTGACAAATGAGTCAGGTAAAAATTTTCTAAAATATTCTCAGGAGAGTACATGAACCACATAGTTATATTTTGGTTTCCAAATTGTTGCTTTATGATGTGTGTGTGTGTGTTTCCTCTGCAACTGCTGTATTTTTTTTTTCGGGGGGGGGGGGGGGGGGGGTATATGCATTTTTCGATATTAAATTGCTCTTGTATAAAATAACTACTTTTTTCTCACTATGAATATGTCTCAACTAAACGCTGGGAATTGTTAAAAATTGATTCAAATAGACGAAAAGAAGCTTTAATTAATATTATTGATACGAATGTCACAGCATCTATCTAGAATAACGAGAGTACTTAAATTAACTAATTGTCTGATTAGGTTAACAACAAAAGATTATTTTTCTTAACGATCTTAACTCATTGACAATTTAACAGCTAAATGGTTAATTAGTTATAACTTGCTAACTGACCATTAGTTTAAAAATCTATTAGAGTTCAATTTCATACCTTTGATCAGTATGGTAATTCCTTTTATTTCTGTCTGCTTTTATGCGTGCGAATTTCCTATGTCATAACTTTGACTTCTTCATTGATTTGCTGTGAATCTTCAATTTCAGATTAATTTATTACATTATATGCGTGGGCAAATAAAGATGGGGACCCATGGACAATAACACTTAGGCTTATTGAAAAACGGCGTAGAAAAAATTGCCACTTAGGCTTACATACAGAAATATCGTTGATGCTCTAAGCCTATTATCAAACATACAAATAGTACAAAATTGTATATTCATTCACTCGACTGGAATTGTCATTCGTTCTGCAGGGATACAGAGTTGAATACTAGCGAGCTCAATGACAGCACCAAACAACAGTGGCTAAATTTGTACAAAATTTTTATCATTCACCAACGCTTATTTATAGCATATTGAGTCCAACCTTACATTACCTTAATTTACAAAGATATGTTGGTGTTAAGATCCATTATTTTGAAACCTTTGTTAAATAGCGAGAATAAAATATGAGCATTTTTTTTTCTTTCTAAAATTTAAAATTAGGTTTAATCTCAAAAGACAAGCGAATTTAATTCTTACTTTTTCGAATGCAAAGGGAGCCGATACACTATCTTGTACATTGAGAAAATTAACATATTGGAAGGTTTCATGTAAGACAAGGTGGTTTGTAAAATCATGTTCCACTATAATTTTAATTCATTTTGATGCCTTCAAACAACCCGTTGAATTTAACCGTATAGAAGACCCGACATATACCATTCTTAAAGAAACTTGAAACTTCTCATAGAATCTAAATTTCTAAAGAAAATATCAAATTTCATTCATATAGCTAAAAGCCTATAACACAAGTAGTATTCTGGGCGGATCAGTTAGGAGTTTGAGAAAGTAATATTACTTATGGCGGAACTCATTAAATATAACGGATCTAAATGAACAAATATTTTACAGAATTTTTTTATCTGACTTCCAGAGTAAATCAAAATTACAATATTCCGAAAGCAGTGATCGAAGAAATGAATGTTAAAGCAATTAGAAATTTTAATGCCTTTCAAGAAAACAAAATTTGCAAGAAAAAAATATACCCATTTCTGTGTGTATAAAGAACACAATTGCAATAACCTTCACATAGTGTAAGATATCTGATTATGACTATCTTCATTCGAACCTAATTTCAGAAAACTCGACATCATGAAAAGGCTCTTGTATTGAAATTGTCTTCTTTCAAAACAGTAGATAATGAAGATCAGAATTTGCTAACTTTCA
>JAPMOR010011025.1:44269-62664 GCA_026543865.1 Argiope aurantia
ATAAATAAAACTTGACATGCGATTTTGCGGCAAAATTGTAAATATGTGTCAGATTTCGTGTGGAATCGATGGAGAAAACAAAGCATCCAAAATGCTTACTTTGCTTTCTTCGTTATATTAAGAAGCAAAACTTCTGATACTGCATCTCTATATACTGAAATCGGTGAAGGGACGGACTACCATGACTTTCGCCACTTCTCTCCTATTCGTTCAAGGGATGCAGAGAATAGAAGATGCAAATTGTCTAAGAATAAAAGAAATCAAAGGAGTAACAATCCAGCTGATCATTTTATTCTTTCATTAGGATATAAAACTAATACTATTAAAAAATTGAGTAAAATATATTAACAAATGTAAATCCAAAAAATGCTGCATCACGTTAATTGGTGTCATTTGATTCTTAAAATAATCTAAAATCTTACCATTATTAATAAAAATTTTATTAGATGTTTGTTGTTTGCTATAAATAAAAATTATTATTAAGTTATAAAGGAAAACGGCAAGAAATAGGAATTTGGTATCTCTGATGCAGGTTCTTGCTATTTTGAATTATCGAAATCAGATAACACATGGATTATAGATCAACTTACAGTTGATCCCAACTTTTCATGGAAAAGAAATCATTTGCAAGTTTGCTATTCACCTAATGCCTTCTACTTTTAAGTTCATGAGTAGACAAAATATTGAAAACGGTTTTTTGTTAACACCGGACGGTTTAAAATATAGAGGTCGATTAACACTTCGAGATTAAAAACTTTATTAATGCTAATATTGTTTCTATTTATATTTGATATACGAGCAAATAGAAAAATTAAATAACAATTGAGAATATATATAATTTAAACTGTAAATCAATATTCAAAGGCAAAAACAGAATGTGAAGTTTGCACACAACACATTCATTTGCTCATCAAGGGAAGAAATCAATGCGGATCACAAAAGGAATTATAGTATTTTCTGCAGACAGTATTAGACAATTAAATGAAGCGATATTGTCTTCACTTCGAATGCTATAAAAGACCAAAACTATAGAAATGGGAAAGCGAAATAAATTTGTGATACAAAAAAGTCATACAAAATAAATAAATAATAAAATAAAATACAAAACAAATAAAGAATAAAACAATAATACAAACGTAAGTATACATTATAACAAGAACATTTGTTAGTTCCGGTTTAACTTCGTTTTTCATTTTACTTGTTACTTTTGATCTTATGTTTTGTTTTTACCTTTTATTTTCTTTTTTTGCTTTGAAATACCAAAAATATTTTATAATTTAACAAAAATTAACTTGTCATATTTCCTTGCATATTTGAAATGACATTTTATTAAGAATTTCGAACATGCTAAAAAATAATATAACATTATTTTCTCCAGCCGGCTATATATATATATATATATATATATGTATATATTAATATTTACTTATATAAAAACAATATTTTTGTAGACAGAAATAATATGATTAATTGCATCATAAAAAACGTTCCTTTCTTTTATTTTTAGAAATGCTTAACCAAAGGAGATTTCAAGTATATATGAAATATTTAAAATTTACTATTCAAGGTAAAATTAATCTTTTCTGAAAAACTTTTTGCACTCGACAAATCCTTTTCATTCTCTTCTAGTGGAAAAACACGAAGAATGAGAATACTTTTTAAGCGTTTTAATTAGTTTTTCCATTCTAAAATGTCTCTTACAATAAAAAAAAACTATCTAATTTGTTAACTTTAAACTATTTCTATTAAATAACAAGGTATTTAAAACCAAATTCATCCTTCTAAACCTTCCTCATAATTTACAATAGAAAACAACATGTTATTTTACTTTAAAGGGAAAAAAAATCTTGTAATTAGAGTTTTAAAAATATTTAGCTTGATTAATGACAGAGAGGGGAAAAAAACTGCTAATGCCTCATAAAGTGTCATATGACGACAAATGATAGTAAGCAAATTCTTTCTGGATTTTTCTTGACTTAAGATATTTTTTTATCCGCTTTCAGATGGCACTTGGGACAAAATAAAAAAAATTGTTCGTTGAATTAACTATTACTAACTCTAGAAACAAATACCAGTTAGTTTAAGCGAAAAGATGAAATAAATATTTATGGAATAACTCAGTTTTTCACACAAACTTGGTGCTTTCATAAATTCGTTTTTATTTTGCATACCAGCTTGGCAATTTAATTATTATTCCATATCAAATGTATTTTCTTTGTGTCATCAAATTCCCTAAGCTGTTTCCATAATGTTTCTTCTATTGCTAGAGTTTAGCATTTTTCTTTCACAGATGATTCAAGCGAAAATTTATTAGAGTTACTTCTTTATGATGGAAAATATATTTATATATATATATTGAAAGTTGATATTATAGTGCATTATTCTTAATTACGGTTATTTTGTTAAATAAGCAATATAAAAATTAAATGCAATAATGGATTATTTAAAGTGCTTGAACAAATACAAACTTTATAATAGAGAAACTGGGTTTTTTCCAAGCGCATTATTAGGCAAATTCCTACAGGGGACCACGCCGCGGTGGTCTGGTTTTAAGGTCTCGGCTTGCGAGTCGTAGGGATTCAGGTTCGAGACCCGATTCCACCGAAGAACCGTCTAGTAAGGGGGTCTGTTGCACGTTAAATCCGTCACGCCAAACGTCCTCCCGCTGGTGTGGAGACGGGGGGCCAGCTCAAGTGTCGTTCTCGTCATCTGACCGCAGTTCAAAATTACGAGGTCCGTCCCAAAAATAGCCCGTGTTGCTTTACAACGGGACGTTAATATAACTAAACGGAAACCTATAGGGAGACTATTTATTGCAATAATAGGCATGACAAGACTTGGGAAAATTTATTCAGTTCTTGACCGATCATGGACCGTAGAACCCAAATCCATCGTTCATTTTATCTTATGAACAGAATGAATATAGTAATTTTGTTTGGATTTTAACTGATTTGGAATATGTAGTTAAAAATGAAGAAATCTCAGACGACTTCGTAAATGGTCCATTTCGTTCAAAGGGGGTTGAAATTCTCATTTCGCTAACTTTTTAATATTGATGATAGAAAAATAAATCCAATTAGTCAAATTAGCGCCTCATCAAGACGAATAACTTTTGTATTTAAAGTTTTTCGCTAACTGCCAATTTTAGAAGTTAGGGACTGGTAAGTGATTTTCAACCCCTAATTTTGACTGTTTCTAACATCAACAATTTGTTTCCAGATTGTAACTTGGATGTAAAAGAATCTACCAACCTGAAGCGAGACACTTTTTATCTTCTTTCCCTATTAGATATTCTTGTTATTTCTTCGTATTCTCATTAAATATTTTTCTTTTATGATTTATATGTCACGTAGCGTAATTTTCAACTAATCCACTAACATCTAGGCTAAATTGAGTTAAGAATCACGTAGACTGAAACTTGGACAGTGATATCATGCTAACTTTTTCATTACTGAAACAGCCTTTCTTTGCTTTTAAAAGACAAGCATCTAAACTGCAAGGCTTGTCATTACTGAATTAAACTGAAACAGTATAGAACGGAAAGTTATATGATTTTTTTTTTTTATAAATGGTTTCTAATTACCTTAACTTAAAATTCTTTTTACAAAAATATGTCGCTAATAGCTCATCCAAAGGTTAAGTGTTAATTTAAATACAAATCAAACAAGGCAAATCGGTACCAATAAAACGATTGGAATAAAATATTTGTCAAAGACGACTGACATTAAGAAGTTAAATGAGATTCTTGAATTTATTACTTATTTTATCACAAAATGGATAAAAGTTTTGGCTTTTCAGGCTTACAACGTCTATTTAAATTTCCAGTGGTCACGGCCTCTATATTATCGCAAACTGGCAACTCCAGCCCGCTGGAAGGCAACGGAAAAGCTTGAATGACCGGACTGCCGCAACAACTGGTGGGACCTGTGGTTAAGGGATAAGGGACATCACAAGCCACGGTACAACCCTTCCCTAAAGAAGTGCATCCCGTAATCGATGGGAGAAGCCAGACCCCCACCTTTCGTGCACCCACTAGAGTGGCGAGCATTAACCACCGTACTGGAAGTTTCTCATCTTCAATTACAAGGTGTCTCCGCCCCATGGGACGTGCCCTCTACATAAAGATCCAAGAAAAGTCGCGTGCATTCCTAAATATGCTATTATAAATTTCTAAGAGTTTAATTATTAAAATTAGATTGCAACTGAGCAAAACTGATGTATTTGAGTTTTTTACTTGATGACACTTCGTTCACTTTTCAACTATTTTAGTATTAAATAGCTTTGTAAAAAAAGTGAAGTAAAATTCGTTTAATATATGAATTCGTAAGAACGTTTGCCAGCTTTCATTGCCATTTCCGTTAAATAGTTTTTCTTTATAATTTGTTGAATAAATAATGCTATGTTGATTTCCGTGTTATTTTTAAAACAGAGAAAAAAAGGTATAACAAAAACTTAAATCAATGCTCAAGGGTGTCTTTGAAAAACGAATAGCAGATTCAACAATTATGCTTTCATAGCTTCTTGTGGTATAGAGATATAAAATGAGATCCTTCTCGTATGTATCGTTTATACGCGAAAGGAAAAAGTTAATAGCACAGCTCCCTTGCATTTTTCAAAATACATTATACATTACTTCACTGTGTTCAAACATATAAACCAAATAAATAAATTACAGATAAAGAGAAACTAAATGACAATCTATACAAATGTTACATTATCTACACCAACATTTCAAATGAAAGCAGAGAAAAATGCACGAATGTTAAGAATATAAGTCCTAAAACTACAAAATTAAGATGGAGGATAAATGAAAGTAGAAATATCTGAATGTATGTTACTATGAAGGACCAAAATCTGGAAAATGTCGACTTTCACTAGTAATGTCCACATTCACATAGTCGCTTAGTGTATGTCCGAAATATTTGCTAAATATCTTTACTTTTCATCTATACTGGCAAATATCGATATTCACCATGCACTAATGGAAAATGTTGAATATTTAGGAGAATTGCATTTTCTTTTTCGTATTTCAGCTGCGATAAAACGCCACAACGGTGACATAACTTCTTCACCTCTCTTGCTGAGAGGATTGATCAAACAGGCGAGGGCATGGGTTTGTCACTCTGTAGAGAAGTTCCCACTTCAAGACTAATTAAAGAATTTAAATGCTGCGGTAAATATAAAAGATAGCCCAGTTTTTTTGTTTTTTTTTTTGACAAATAACTTTAGATTTTAGCAAAAGAAGAAGGGATGCTATATGTTACTTGCTTTTTAATAATGATAGCAGTTGCACTTGAATAAATGTTAACACAATAGTTAAGCATAAATAAAAATGTTTTGACAGAAAAAAAAAGACTAATGTGAAACTTAAAATATTCCTTTCCCAATTTAAGACAGGAAATGCTAATTATTGCTAACTTGCATTTATAGGTGTAAAAAGCAGTTTAAATTGGGACAAAGCATCAGTTTTAACTATAAGGGATTTAAAGAGCAAAAATTACACTGCAGAAATTAATGCTACTGTATATCTGTAAAAAGAAAATTTCAGGAGTTTAAGGTAATTTTTTTTATTTATCAAGGTTATGGAATAATCAGAATATATAAACCACAGAAAATACACTATTTATATTCTCAGAAAATGAAACAATCTAAATCAACACCTTTATTTAAACATTTTAAATATTCTACAGACCAATTCCACACATTATTACACATTTCATAAGAACAATTCAAAAAGCTTCCTTTCTGATTATTTATTGTGAGATCATGACATAATGCAATTTGGCAAATTCATTACTCAAACCAATTATAAACTGAATATTTTTTTTATTTTATTTAACCACTTACAGTTATAAGTCAAGCATCAAAGCTTACTTTTTAAAGGGGTACACATGAAGAGGGGGGAGAAAAAAATTTTTTTTCTACATATTAAATTTAAATTATTCAACCTTTATGAAAAAATAATAAAAACAATTATTCATAAAATACCTCTGAGAATGCATGCATTTTAAAACAAGAATTCGCCCCCCCTTCAAAGTTTGGATAATTTAGATTCTAATATGCCGTATGGAAATATCATCAACAAGAATAAGTGATTTTTAACCCAGTAGAACAGGAGACTTGCACATTTCTGCTACATTTAGAAATATAAAGGAAAATGTAAAAGTAATTAGAATAATGCTGGAGTATATTTTAAATTTGAAATTAGTATAAAACAAGCTGTGCTTTAATCATAAACAGTTGCAAAAAAAATATTAAATGTGAAAAGAATGCTATTAGATACACAAATTTTGCAAATTGACACACAGATACTAAGTATATAACACGGCCTCATGTCAACAGAATGCTAGTAGAAACATGCTTGAAAATGAAAAAAATACAAAACATGACTGTAAAAAAGATTTTTTAAAAAATTTATTCCAGGATAAAACTATAATCCACACACCTACAACAGTTAACCTACCTCCACAAACTTTTAACAAAACTCTTAAATTGCTTTATTACAATACAGCAGTTGTTTACTTTTAAATAAAAAGGGGAGGGATACAATTTTTCCTTTTCTTTCCTTTTATTTATTAATGTTTATTATTGATCCACAGCTTGATAACCAATTTTTAAAAAAAATATTTACTGCAAAATTTTCAAATTTCTGAATAATTTTATTTTACAATATTAGAAGTATTTATAATTTATAATGTACACAGAATTAATTTAATATAATATATTACATAATTTTTTGATACTTGATAGCTTATTTAAATTAGTTGTCTATATAATAACTTCTACCTTTAATATAATATACTGGTGATATCGCTGTTATTCATATCACCAAAAGCATAAATATTTCAAGTACTAGCACAACAACCACCTTTAAAAAAGCACTGCAAAATAAAAATATTCAAACAACTACTTGAAACATCACAAGATTATATAATAAATAAAGGGAATTTAAAATTCTTTGTAAAACAATGAGGGAAAATAAAAAAAGGATTCTAAATTTTTAAAAAAGAAAGCAGTGGAAATGTTACAGTTTAATACTTATAAAGCTTGCATCCCAAATTTAAGTCAACAACTGCTAGATAATAAGAAATATAGTTCAATTATATAATAAAACAAGAACTTAACCATTCTACAACAATGCACAGTTCCAAAATTGCAAAAAAAAAAACAAGAAAACAGAGTAGAAATGTCAGTTTTGCGATAAAAATGATGATGAGAATGCATTTTATAACAATGTGAGGTCAGTTTGGTGGTCACATCAAGTCTATTTACATCGAATACAGAACACATTTTGATTCCAGTGTTGTAGTCACAAGTTCAAAATGCCCCTTTTGGATGAGTATTTTAACAAAACTGCAATAAAAAAAAAGAGAGCATTTAATTTTTGAGGCTTTTAAATCATAACTTACACATGCTAATCAATACATGATATAGTATAAATATTATTTATTTAGTATAAGCGATTTAGAGATATTTAAAAAAAGTTTTTCCAAATAAAAAAAATGCTTAAGTTTTTATTATTATTATTATTTATTATGCAATTTAACTTAAAAATTTGATGAAGAAATGGTAGATGATTGAATTAATATTTTGAAATGGTATTTTAAGTAATTTCTTCTTATGAATACATTAAGAATGTCACATGAAAAGGGACATATATTAATAGCAAGGATCAAGCAATAAATAGAGAATGCTAAATTAATTATTAGATTTATTTTGAATATTTTTAAGTGAGGACTAAAGTTAAATAGATATGCAGGCTACAAATTTTTTTAATGGGATAATGCATAATTTTTAAGTAAACGAAAAAGCAAATGTTTTTAGACATGTTTTGTAAAAAAAAATTTAAAAAAACATTTAAATAAATTATTTATTAAAGATTTATTTGCATATTTCTTCTTTGAAATGGACTGCATAATTCTATCTTATATTAATATCATAGAAAAAAACTGCTTCAATTCATTGAACAAGTGTTAAGCATTGTGTGTTACCTTCAGAAACAAGTTATGTAAATTAAGCAGATAAATTTGTACATAAAGGTAAGTTTTTGCACACATATTCTAACATTTTTTTTTTTATCAGCTGATAATTTGAATGAGGGAAGGAGCAAATGAAAACCAAAAATTAAAGAAAAAAATCTGATTCTAACTATTCAAAGATAAATTCAGTTCTATGAACTAGAAACAATTCTAGTTTTGACAGAAGATGGATATTATTAAGTGTAGATTCAATAACTCTTTATTTAAAAACAAGTGATAACAAGAATTCTTTTTCCGGCCTACAGCATTAGGTTCTGATTGCCTAGGTTTAGAGGTTTACAGCCAAAAGTTGAGTCAATATGAAATAAAAATTGGAGAAAATGATGGAAATTGTAAGACTGTAATGACAGAGAAACAAAAGTAAACATACTTTCCACCTATGCCCACACTCATTACAATACACAAAAGTAGTCATAGGTTCATCAGCACTTCTAGTTTGTACCTGTATTAAAAATACATTCAAATTACTATAAAATTTTCAACATTTTTTTAATTTTAAAAGCTAATAAATGAATAATATAAATCTATGATTGCTTAATACATTATCAAGCAGAAATAATGAATCTGGTTTTACAAATATTCCTGAAATAATAAATCCTGTTCTTGCATGTTTCAGAATGAATCAAATCAGAAATTAAAAGAATTTTTAAGATATAATTAATAATTTTGAACAATATAAATATTTAAAAAGAAAACTTACTTGATTGTATGTACAATTATTCTTTTTGCACTTTCCACATTTGAGTAAATCAGTTTTCGTGCCTCCTGTGACAGCCATCTGATGATCATTAATAGCTTCCTTGGTAAATTTCTGTCTCAGACCTTTCATTTCTTCACTTGCCATTTCCTTTTAAAATATTTAAGTACAAACATTTAGAGTTGTGATAAATTGGTAACAAAATAACAAAACAGAATTGTTTATAAAATTTTTAAATACATATGTAATAGTTAATGTATGTGAATCATTTCAAAATTTGCAATTTTCTTCTTTTCTGAAATAATGACATTAAACAAAAGGCATGATTAAACAATCATAAAATCAAAATAAAATTACATTAAAAAGAGAATAATTCAAAATAAAATTACATTAAAAAGAGAATAAATCAAAATAAAATTACATTAAAAAGAGAATAAATCAAAATAAAATTACATTAAAAAGAGAATGAAATCTGATTACAGAAGATTACAATAATACTCACATCAGCAGTCATAACGGCAATCTTCTCTGGTGGGATAATACCTTTCAGAACATTAATCCGAAGTTCAGGATTTTTAGAATCCTTTAAATTAGCAACCCTGCTGCGGACTCTGTTTTTGTATTTCATATTTGTATCACCAAATTCTTCAAATATACGTAGTAATGTTAAGGTAATGTTTAATAAAAATACAACTGTTTATCGGCAGTCACAAATATTAAGCATTAAATAAAAATTACAACATAATAATATATAAAATATAGGCCAATAAATATACTTCAATTGATGGACTAATTAAATAACAATTTAAACATCTAAAT
Organism: Argiope aurantia; assembly: GCA_026543865.1. Taxonomy (NCBI): domain Eukaryota; kingdom Metazoa; phylum Arthropoda; class Arachnida; order Araneae; family Araneidae; genus Argiope; species Argiope aurantia. The sequence continues at coordinate 53,825 of JAPMOR010011025.1, forward strand.
TTCAATAAGTTTCATAATGTGATTATATGTTCATTTTCCCCAAAAGGATATAATCTTCAATTTTAGCTCCAAGTTCATCAGGATTTTGAAAATCATCTTCGACTTCTGAAAGACAAATATAATTTTTATTTAAATGCAAAACTGCAATATCCATTATAAGCCTGATTTTAAGCAAGCTACCTTCATAAGAATGGTAACTAAATCCATCAGAAAAATAGAAAAAATGAAACTGTTTGCCATAGCAACTTTTCTGTCTTTGAAACAAGATTTCTTTAATATATTAAGATGAATTTTCATTAATATGTTTTAACAACAAACATTGCTTATATATATTCCAGAGGCTAAGGAATTTCAAATTCTTAATAAAAATTTATTTAATATAATTAATAAAAACAAATTATTATTATTATTTTTTAAATATATTCAAACAAAACTTACGATCCACTTTTAATGAAGATGATATCATTTCTCTACACTTCAGTCTCACAGCATTTGTAGTATCAGCAGGAAATGAAGTTTGTTTTGGAGCTGAAAGTTTGGCTGAAGAATCCTTTTTGAATGATGAATCTTTAGATCCATCACCTTTGGAAAATTCTTTGGATGTTGTGCTGCCATTGGAATTTTCTCCTTTAGAATCCTTACCATTCCCATTCCCATCACCTTTTGAATTTGGAGTCTCTGAAATAAAAATATTGAATTTGATCAAGAAAAGAAATGCAAGTGCTGATATATTAAAAGTGGAATCCAGATGGATATTTAGCATAAATTAGGTTGAGTTTTAGTTTATTTGCCCAAGAGTCATTCCTTGATTATATTGCACCACTAAATATCAAATCTCAAATAGTCTAAAATAAAATTTAAATGAATGCTAGATAGAAGAAATATTAATTTTCCGGTATAATATACAAACGCAAAACTAATTCAAATCAGAAAATAAAATTCAATTGATGCAAATGTATTAAAATAATAATATTTTCCTCCACAGTAAAAGAATTCTAACCATTTATATCAGGTTAACAGCAGTAACCTGTTTATTATGCTTTTCAATATTCAATTGTGTAGGCCAATTTAGAAAGAAAATATTTTTAATTTTCTGTGTTAGTTTATTTTAAGATCACTTGCAGATATAGCTGCAATCAGGGATAGAAACTATTTAAATTCTCCTTATATTAATCTGCTTATTTCTAATTTCACCAACATTTGCTAGTATAAAGCAAGATACATTGGTAAATCTTTAAGTGTAAAGTTTATCATAAAAATCAAACTTGCTAAAATCTATGCAAGGGCATGATAATACATCAACCTCAATGATTGTAAAACACTGAAAAAGTCAATACATATGACAACATTTAGAAGGTCTCTTTAACATCTTTTCCAATATTATCAAGGTAGAATTGATTCCTGTAGTAAAAATTGAGCACAATGAGTAAAGCTTAAAATAGCATGTTACTTGGAAGGGGGGGGGAGATGCTTGGGTAGTAAATTTGAATTTATCAGTATAATGATGGACGATGCTAGGGTAATGAAATCAGTATTCAGAAATAAGTCTTTGGAGATTATAGCTACAGTGTCAGATTTAGAGACATTGGCATAGAGATTTAGGAAATAAAAACTATCACTTTTTCATGCAAGAAAAATGTTTTTAGATTATGGAATGATAAACAAGTAATTGAAATTAAATTTCTTAAAAAAGTTTTGCTGAAGAATAGTGGCATTTTTTTTTGTTGTTGTTATTGCTTTTTGTAAATGAAAGAAGGTTTGTGATGTTAGAAAATAGATGGAATAAATAATAAATTAAGTAAATATGATGCAATCTTTAAAAAATAATTCAGAGTGATAGTATCTATTATTACCTGAGCAGGCTTGCATGTAAGTGTTTAACTAGTGAAGTCCTACAGTCTACATAATAACTACATAATGTAAAGAGACCAAATTTTTGTAAGGTGCTTTCTTCTGGTAGAACCACAGACCATATATTCATAATCTATTGTAAGACAGATTGATAACTGATAGATTCAAATCATAGACAGCCATCTATATTCTAAGTTTCTGTCTATAAAAACGTCAGAATGTTAAAAACTCTGTTCACTTCTTTTTTAAGGCCATTAATTGAGAAAGAAATGTCTTTTTTTTAAATAAAAATTTCCAGAAAAAAATGGAAAAGACGAATCCTCCATCAGCATATAGACTGATTGAATTACTGCCAGCTTCGGTTAAGGTTCTTGATAAATCGATTGCATGTAGACTAATACTTAAATCAAAAACTAAAGGAAAAATTCATAAAGGACAGTTGGTTTTAGGAAAGATAACAATATTTTTTTAAAAATAAAACTATTTTAAATAATGTATTCATAAATCTAAGGAAAAAAATAAATCACTGCAATTTCTTTGGATATAACTAGATGCAGTTAATTCTACAGAATGTTTAAATAACACTTTACAAGAGGATGAAGTATGATTATATTTGCAATATATAGCTATAAGTTTTCCTAGGAATAGAAGGATTGCCAATAGTAAAAAACAATATTGGTTTCTATATTTCTAAGAACATTCAAGAATCAATCTTAAGGTTAGTCATTGCAGGTAAAATTATTAGAAAAATTGAGTTGTTGCCAAATTACCCAAGTACAATGTTAGCTGATGATGCTATCATCCAAGAACATTTCTTCAAATTTACTGAGATTTTAAAACGGTCAATTACAGAAAATTGTGCTAAAGAGTATTATTAAAGATTCTAAAATTTATTAATTACAGAAAAGCCCAAAATTTATTTGATTTCCAGTTTTAAAAAAAAGAAGTAATTAATATTTCTCACTTAATAATAAATGGTATTATTATTAGACATGTCAAAACATTAAAATATCTTGGTTTGATATTTTAATATGGAGTTTATGATAGTTAAATACGAAAATGACACTTTGATTACATTTAGGAAAAAGTAATGAATTTGCAAAATAAAATTATGAAACTCAATTTTCAGAAAACTCAAACTCAAGTTTTTATAGAAAATTTTATTAAGAAAAATTTATTTTTATATCTGTTAAATGATCAAATTTTGGAAAAAAAAAATAGAAAAGAAAAAAAAAAAAAGAAAAAAAGATAATATTTTTGGTCTCACAAAATAAATAAAACTGCAAATTGTCATTTAAAAAAAATGTAACATATAAAATTAGAATCTGTGACATTTTCCAAGACTTCTTAAAATTAAGAAATAATTTGGGTGGATGCAACAGATATGAAAATGCTAACATTGATGCAAAAATATAAAATGACCAAAAAATTTGAAAATAATTAACAAATTTTTCAATATTTTTATATCAAAACCGAATAAAAAATTAGAAGATGCAGTATAAAAAAATTACTACTTTATCCTGTTTTAAAAAATTTCAAGAAATTTTTAATATAAATTAAGATTTTTTTAATTTTATTAATCTTGATTTTTTAAATATGAAGCAAGGATTCATTATGGATACAAATCAATAAATTGAGAAAACAATTTAAAAAATGTCAAAAAAAAATTATATTATGTTGATAATAAACTAATATATGCTGATATATCAACCAATCACATACTTGAAGATTACTGACTCATTTTCCATATCCACAAGCAGATACACATATATGAAAGTCTGAAGACATTTAAATATTCTAAAGAGTTTATATGCAGATACAACATTCTATATACCGCCACCATTGATTGATGACATTTTGTTTTTCATAGAATTTTTAGCACCCCTTTGTTTAGCAGATTTTGTCAAAATAATTTGAAGATAAAATTTAAAGTATCTTCCCATAACATGAAAGAATCTTCCCATAACATTGAAGTTACTCATATCCTGGGAAATCACATTTCTCCTGAGTAAATTCAGAATCTACATATTTAAAAAAAAAAAAAAAAATTATTCCAGTTTTTCAAACTACCATTTATAAAACATTTTGAATTTAACTTTAAAAATGGCTAATTATTTTCATTCAATAAATTAAAAACTAGAAAATCACCCTTTAAAGAGAATGAAAAACTTTTTTATATTTAATCAGATCATAAAAGTATTTCATCCAGAGAATGTTTAAGAAAAGTTACCTATAATATGAATCATCAGTTGTAGAATTCAATAAATAGAAAAGCCAGTTTAGTCATTTAGTGGGTTAATTAATTCCACTAAAATTAATTCCACTATGCTGTAATCGAAATGCTGACATCTAAACCTAACTATACCATTTAAAATATATTCTTATTCATATATTCTAAACCTCTATATGCAAAATATATTTCCCATGTACTGTACATATGATTATTATTTTTAAAAACGAGGAAGAGAAAGGAAATTCAGGAATAAGGATAATTTATACATCTTAAGAAAAATTCAAATTATGTTTTTAAAATAAACAATATTAAGCTTAATTTTAAAAAAATCCATTCTACTAAGGACACAGTTTAATCATTAACAATGTAACCTATATAACATGTATTCATGTAATTCATTAAATATTTTTTATATAATTTTTCACTTATTAACCAAAAATTAATTCTAAATATCAAAAAAAAAATAGCAGTAGATAATTTTAAATTACAAAAGGTTTTTAAATTTCACCTAAAGTATAACTTCTTTTCTTTTAATTATTAACATAAAAATACCTGGGAGTAGTTTCTTCCAAGCCTTAATTAAACTCTTGGCTAAAGTTATGACTTCATCATCAGTTGAAGATTTTCTCAAAGAATTGACAGTCATGCCAATTCTTGTTTTCTAAAAGAAGGAGGAACACCATTGTTATGTCACAAAGAAAAAATAGTTAAGGGTATAATAAAATTTAGGCTGTGAAAATCAAGGAATTTAGTATTCTTACTTGGAGTATATCCAATGTTATTGGTAAATCTCGCAAAGCCTTTAATAAATCCAAAGCTTGCTCCTGAAGAAAAATAATTTAATTAATTTCTAAAGTTCATAATTATGAACAAACAGTTTTACTGACCATCATATCCTATTAAAATAAGAGGCCCATAAATGATATGAAATTCATAAAGTTGAAAAAAATCTAATTATTTTCTCAGAATCACTATTTGATATTATACAAGTAAAAGTCAAGTAATGAATTTTTGGAATGAAAACATAGTTTTCTAAGACAAAATTCTTAAAAAAAAATATATAGAAATTTCTTTGGCCATTGATCATCCTTTTCAGTTAAATAGGAACAAAGATTGATATTTTCATCTTTCCAAAGACAAATATGATTAATTATAGCTGCATGTGTTTCTCCTACAAAAGAGGAATAAAGACCTCATTAATAACTTTTCACAGATTTAAAAAAAAAGCCAAATTCAAAGTTCCAAATAATTAATTTACTCTTTCAATGTACTGTTGATTAATTTAAAAAAACAAACAAAATATAAATGATATTCAGTAGATTTGAAAGAATTTTTATAAAATGAAATGTTTCTTCAAAGAGATAATACTCTATACTTTAATATTCGTTATTCCTGTTAAAAATGCCTCACAAAAATTAATAAAAATATTATTAATAGTCATACTTTAGAAATAACAGAAGCAAAATTATTAAATATATATTGTTTGCAATTAACTTGGACAAATTGTAGAGATTGTGTTTTCAGTCTTAATGTAAAGTAATAATGAAATCAATCTGATACACAATGCTGCAGTAAAAGGCTATAATTAATTCAAAGAATCTTTTAAATTAATCGCAATATAAAAGTAGTAGTGTATTAACCACATGCAGCAATTAATCACCAAAGACTGTATATTATTCGTAACTAATATTCCTCTTTGGTATGCACTTAATATTAAAGATTGCTAACAGCTTCAGTTAATATGCAAGTAGTCTTAATCTTCTTAGCAGTGGAAATAGCTCTTTAAATTTTACATGAGTTCAAAAGTAGATATTTTATGTTTACATATATATTCTCTGAAGCATTCATGGATTCAATATTCTTAAGAATTTAGTGTTTTGATTGTATACAATAAATGTATTAAGCTTAAAAGCTTTTTATAACCTGAAAATTATATGATATAAATTATATATTTGAGGAATTAAATATGTTGGAGTAATTCTTGCATACCAGCCAATCATACAAGAAATTTTCCTCATTTTTCTGTTAAAAGATATTGTTCCAGTTTTTTTTTTTTTTTTTTTTCTTCCTTCAGTGCTTACTGCTACCATATAAAATGGGAAGAAGAAAAAAAGTGCCCTCGTTATTGGAATGTCTTTTCTCTCTAAATTAAAATAGATAACATTATGATAAGCATTCAATTCGACAATCTTCTGCAAATCATCAAAATTCGAAATAATTCATTTATTCTTTTAGTATGTTGTTGCTGAATCACAAAATGAAGCAAAATATAGGTGGTGAAGATTTTTAAGAAACATTTATAAAATGCTCGACAATTTAAAAAAAGGATACGTTATGTTTTTGTTTTTAAATATCCCTCTTTGCAATGAAGGCAGATGGCATTATCATGAACATTCTCAAATTTTTAATGCAGCTATTGCTTTTAATTTTGTGATTTTTCAAGCACTACAGTTTTAGATGTAACAGAAATTAAACATATTAGCATATTTTAAATGAAATGCTTAGATATGTTGTTGAAGTAAAAAAAATACATATTACTCTTTATTAAAGGATGATATAATAAGATTAATTTCTAAAATTTCTCATATTTCCAGAACATTGCATTATCAAGTGAAACAGATTATTGAATTGTGATAATTTAGAACTAACGTAATTTAGTGAAAAACAAAATGAGTCATAATTCTGACATTAAATTAAAAGTACTCAAACACTATAGTAAATCTTTCATCAAAAATAATAAGCATATAAATCTTTCCAAATTGAGCACTTATTCGATTTACTAAAAAAATCAATAGCAAGAAGTTTTACAAATACATTTTTCTATTGATGAAATAACTGTGTATTATTACAGTTACCATTCTTTGAAGCAAGTCATAAAGTCTAAGTTAGTAAACTATAAATATAAATTGAGTTAAAATAACCTGTAAGAATTATATATATATAATTCTTTTATCTGTAAAGGGTAAAACAACATCAAAGATTGATAAATCTTTCACTTAGGAAAACAATTAGTATTTATATATTATCTATTAATAATTATTCCTCAAATCATATGGTAACTTTTAATCATTTTTCAGAGTTATTAGTAACAATGATAAAACATGGTTTTCATGTCTGTGTCACTATAATGAGATAATAAAATGGTTAGATGCTCTCAAAAATCCCAAAAGAAATTAGAATAAGGCTAAAGAGTTTTTCTAATTTAATTTTTTTGGCTATTGATAAAATAAGTAAAAAAAAAACTATAAAATTCAACAACAAAAACCTTTTTTAAAAAAATTCAATTGGGTAAATACTTAATTAGTATTAAAGAACAAATCCTTGTTTCCCAACCAAAAATAATTATCAATAAAGATGTGGAATATGTTGATCAACATTTTGTTATCTGAAAAAACATCCAATAATTGACAGAAACGTTTTTTAAAAATTTAGTATTCGAATTTATTAACCAAAATTACTGATAATATCAGTTGTTTAAACATGTATATTGTATAAAATTATTTAATAAAATTATTAGAAAATAACTATAAAATCTTTGAAAAATATCTAAGTAATAATTTTTAAAAAAAGTATCTAATAACAAAATTATCTTTTGTAGCAATTTTTAGTGATATCTAATTTAATCCATAGAAAGTATTATTTCCCATAGAGGCAAGCAAAGACAATAAATATCAAATGTGAAATTGAGAATTAAAAATACAAGCATTTTATTAAAAGCTTGATATAATATAATGCATTTCATATTTTCTAAAATATTACACTAAATTTAAGTAAGTAAATTAAGCTAATAGCATATTTCATTTTTTTTTTTTTTTTGTATTTCCATGTTTTTAAAAATATTTCATTAATGATAAGTTGTTATTTTTTTTTGGAAGTATTGTGCACGCATTTTCAATTATTTTCTAAAAAATGGCCCAGTTAATTATTTTTAACACAAAACTAAAACAGTAATGCTTAAAAACACAAGCTATATTCTATATTTTTACAAAAATATTAGATAATTAAATCAATCTGCTATATTCTATATTTTTACAAAAATATTAGATAATTAAATCAATCTATTTCAACAATTCAATAAAATATTTTACCTAAACCTTTGTTAAAATTTCTGCATGTTAGAAAATTCATCGATTTCATTAAACTTTTATCAATGAAACACATATTGTCTCAATAAGGATAGGCTATAATTTTCAAACTAAATATAACAACTATTTAAAATTAAAGAAAATCCTACATATTTTTAAAAAACCACTTATTTTTGAAAAACATGGGATGCAACAAAAAAAAAGAAGAAAAAAAAAAGACTGATTGCCAACTTGCGGAAATTGCAGCTGCAGGGTTAATAATGGCATTAAACATGGATACACAGAATATCCTTTCCCCCTCCACCCAAGTCCACTGCCTCTTATTCCACAATCTTAGAGCACCCAAGCTAAATCGGAGTTAAAAATGACTTTAAAGAATATTATAGTCTGTGTATTTTCTGTAGGCGGTTCAAGGTAACATTTTCTACCTCGTTATCCATTGTCTGGTACCAGTAACACAGTAGAAAATGTGACCTTGATCCGCGTACAGTAAATATACAGACTATAGCATGGTTTTTATATCCAAACTTCTAATCCATGCTTTATTTATTCCAACAGATTTTTCACATTGGCAACAAATTTGATAGTTCTAGTGAATCTCCAGGTTAAGGTTATTCACACTAAATAACTTACAATAATTTAGAACTAAAATATTTATGAACGTATATTTA
>JAPMOR010011025.1:62674-97615 GCA_026543865.1 Argiope aurantia
AAGTATATTTATCCCTTCAAACTTCTTAAGAAAAGCACCACCACCTTCATTTCTTCTTGCGCCGTTCTTGTTATTCTCAAAATCTCGCAGTTTAATGAGGTAGTAAAATTCACGCTTCTAGAAAAGCCAAATAATTAAATTCTTTTTAAGTTACAAAAAAATCTGCCCAGTACCTTCTTCAGATGCCAAAGGCATCACATGTTTGAATTTTATTGTCTGAAGTATATAACGACTTAGCCAGTTCACAAAAGTTCTTTATTTCAGAATTCAAAGGAGATTCAGCAATTGTGACTGGTTAAAGTTTAGAAAAAAAAATTTTTGCATAAAAATAAATACATAATTTTAATATAAATGATGGGTAACTATAACTGTTTCACAATACTCTTTATATGGTCAGACACCATGATTGGTGATTTTTTACAGCTGGCATCATTGGCAAAATAAGGAGCACACTAAGTTAGGATTTTACCTAACAAATTAATACTTTTTTAAGATCCTTTGAAATAATGCATTAAATACATTCAGTATATATAATCATCTACAGTCATCTATAATTCTGAGTACAGCAAAGAAAGAACACCTCATTGCAAAGAAACTAAAATTCTAATGTTATTATGTACTTACATATAAAATTACTGAATATATTTCTTTTTATTATAATTATTATTTCTTAAATAATCTACCAATGTGTATCAGATTTTTATTTCGATAATATCTATAAGTGATAGTCGGATCAGCAATATTGTTAAAAAGATGACAGCCATCTAAATAAGCAAATCTTTCAGAAATAGAATAGCAACTACAAATGAATTCAGTTTTCTAAAACTATTAATCAATAAATAAAACATTTGCATTTGTAAATTCTTGCAGAGGACTAGACAACTCAATTTTTGGTTTCACTTCCAACTCATAAATATGATCTGTTTAACATTTTTCAAAACTTCAGTTTCTGTGAAAACAGTTTCAGTGAAAAAAAAAATTACTTCATTACTAAAATATATTTTATAAATTAGTTTCAGAAAATCCTGCAACCAAACTTCTATTATATGCAAAACAGTCATCTTAGTGACCACTTCAGCAAATATCACTGTAAACCACAATTTGAAAACCGAGTTTTAAAAACTAAAGGAATTTTGTTTTAATGCATGTAAACTAAAAAATAATTTTTCATATGAGTAAAATCTGGATAAAAGGAAAAAGACACTCAAACGAAACTATAGAAAACATTTTATACGATCACAATAAGTTAGTGTCAAGTTCTCTAAACAATTTCTAACAAACCTCTAGAATCAAAAGTTTTAAATATGTATAGCAAATAAATAATATGGACAAATCAATGAAGAAAATAAGAAATAAAAAGATTAAGAAAATATAATCATTTATTACTTTTTTCATGTGTTAATTTTCTACCCAATATTTAACTATTTTATAATATAAATATGATTGGATTTGTTTGAACCCGATTGAATATATTCTGCTCTTCCTTTCAGATTGAAATCCTGAGAACCAGAATATTTTAGATTTTAGTATCATTTACAAGGCCCAATGTTTAATCTATACTTATAATAAAGCTCAATGTGTGTTTGTGTATGTGTGTTGGTGCTCTACTGGCCAGACTATTCAACCTACAACTACCAAATTTGGCACATGTATACCTTGGAGGCCGGAAATGTGTACCTGGGGGTAATTTTTTTCAAATTTTTAATTAGAATTTTATTTACTTAAAAATTAAGCAAAATTTTGGCGTGTTTCTGCTATAACTTCCGAAAATATTACCGCACAAAAAAGATTTTTACATGAAGTTATAGATCAAAAATTTATCCTTTAAATGATACCAATGTTTTAACCTTAAAATTACATTTCTATTTTTAATGAATTTTTAAATAAATATTTTAACTATATTTTTCAACAATTTTTTTCGTACAAAATAAAAATAAAATTTAAACTGCACAAGCACATTTTGCATTCATGGGAAAAAATTAGCTTTTTCCAAAGTGTTGCAATCACATTGATTAAAGCTCCAATTAAAAATAAGTTAAATCTTTTGGAAATGAAATCTGCAAAAATATAATTTTCGGCACATGTCTGTAGGAAATAAAACAATATGAAATATTTTTTCTAAAAAATAAAATTAAGAAAAATTATTTTGTGATCTTTTACACTATCTATATTATTAATCCAATTAATCAGTTTTATTTTAAGGCAAGTGTTGTTTAATATGAACAGGATATCCATTCAAATCAGGGAAACACAGCTAATTTGTAAACCTTTAGTAAGACACAGATCTGCTAAAATAGTCAAAATGGAAAATGATTGTATTTTATGTAATTTGATTTAATAAATGCTCTAATAAATGCAGAATTTTTGATTTTACATAAAGCTTCTGTTGTGGAAATCACGATTAACAAAATGTTCTTGAAACACTATTTTGAATAAAAAGAGTTAATTTCCAATCAACTAAATCAATCACTTAAACTGACTAATTTATGAGAATTTGAATATCACTATTCAATAAAAAAAGGATAATTTTAGATTTTCCATCGATCGTTTCAAAGAAAATACGCCAATCAGCGAGCAGGTTTCTTAAGATTAATTGGCCTAAAATTATGAAAATGTTGAGTTTTTCTAAATTTTTAACATTCAAAACTTCATAAATAAGTCTTAGTTGATCGTGGAAAATAGAAACATTCAATCATTTATTTAAAATTTGGTGTGTCCAGAATATTTCTCAGAATATGATACCTTACTGCATTAAATTTAGACTTCATAATTTTTGAAATGTATTTATAGGCCGGAACAAAATATTATTATTGATTTAAAAACTGAGTTTTATGCTGAATCTGAGAAATTTTTGTTGAATTATTGTTTGAGATATTACATAAATTATGAAAAATATTTTGTAGTTCACATACGATTTAAATACCGAGCGATTCTGTTTGCAATACTCACATTCAATAATAATAATAATAAATAAATAAATAACAATAAAGATGATAAATAAAATAAAACGCTTGGTTTTATTAAAAAACATCTTAATATTAATTGCAATTTCATCATTTACATTTTAAATTAAAGTTGAAGTTTTGTCGGAAATGACAAATTAGCAAAATATATATAGTACATTGAACGAAACGATCTAAACAACAGTATAAGTTTGGTATGACTATCAAAATTTGAAGACTAAAAATGTTTGTTTGAGAATCTATTAAGAGACGAGTTACTTAAAATATTTAATTGAAAATTATAGCGAGCGGTAATACTGGCGAACCGGCTGGTCACCAAAGGCGGCTAGTATATTAATAAAATCATTTTGTTAAGAATCATTTTGAAAATATCAATCATAAGTAAGAATAAAAAGAAAAATAAGAATCATTTTGTTAAATATCATGAAATACAAAACTATGCAAAATTCTTTGAATAAGTATTTTAAATTATCCCTTTCACCAAGACATATATATATGAGTATCTAAAAACAAAATAACTCAATTATTTCACACATATTAATCATTAACTTATCTATTGTAAAAGAAAAGATGAAAAAAATCAAATGATTAGATTAAAATTTCGTTCAATTTAAAATTTCTAAATAAATATATATATTCCTTTCTTTTATTAAAATAGACTAAATTTTTACTTTTAAAGATAACTACAGAAAAAAAATATGAATAATAAACAAATTTATGTTTTAAGTTTCTTTTTCCAGTAATTTAAATAAATTTTGACAAATAATATTTTCAACCAGAATGCAAAATTTTAATAGGTTAATATTTAATAGCAAAGATTTTGATTAAAAATATTTTCTTTCACCCAATGCAATTTTAATATCCACACTAAAATTAGTTATAGTCTCATAGAAAAAAAAATTTCTTTTTGAAAATATATAAAAAAATGCGATTTTAAAAACTTTGAATATTTTAATCTTCGTAATTTTAAAATATAAGAAAACATATATAGGAAATTACAGTGCATATTGATCAAAGCAAAGCAATGAAAAATTCCTTTCCAACATTGCATTGATTTCTTTGATTATACTTTAAATTATTTTCGCACATTTACATATCACGTTTCCAAAACAGAAAGAACTTTCTTTGTTATTTTCAGTGTCAAAACTGTATGTCAAATTAGTTTCTTCTTCTTCTTAACACACGATTAAACATGACGGAAACAAAACTTCCAACTACACAAATTTCAAAATGTTGCAAAGGTAATAAATTTTTACAAATTGGGAGAAAAGCACTAACGGAAAGTTATCTAACGCAAAAAGATGCATCACATTCCACAAAATCATTGATGGCTACCTTGATAACATAGGCGGGAAAAGCAGTATTTCGCCAAAAGTAAACACAGGAAATATTTCTTAGTTTGAATAATTGAATGCATCTCAAATTGTGTAAATGAATTAATAACTAAATGTGATTTTTGCCCAGTTTCATAATAAATGATATTTCGTTTCATTTAATGGTTTCATTACCGGTAAATTGCATTAATTACTACAACTAATCACCAGAGAACATATTGTACTAGAAACTTCACTTCACAGTGAATCCACATTAAGCCAAATAACATCGAAAAATACAAATGCTTATATATTTACATGAAGAATTACAAAATACATGAAAACAGATTTTATAGCAATGCAGTGTTATCATAAAACGATATTACTTACAAGAGCGCCATTTGCAATCATTTTATCAAGCTTTTTTGCAATTTTAAAAACATCTTCTTCACAGCCCATCGTATATAAGATGATCCACAAGCAAAATATAAGCTAATATATCAGATGCAAAAGAAAAGTAACAACAATAATAGAAGATCAGAGGTCAGAAAATTTGAACAGAACAGCACACTAAGCCACACGCGGAGTATTCGATACAAACACTTTAGTTCATAATGTTTAGTGTTTACACTTAGCAGCGCCCCCTTTTCTGCGTTTAACCTGTATTAGGATTCATCTCATATCGATTATGAAGGCGCATAACTGTTCAACTAGAGCTAGAAAGTTCTGGGGCATTTCTTTTCTTTCCTTACTCTGTCTTTTTTTCTTTCCGTTTTTTGTTCCCTTCTAGAATTTAGAGAAATAATTAGATATGATCATTAGATTCAAATTATTTTTTTAATCTTTCAACTAGCAAAATTTTATATGGCAGTTAAATATTTATAATTTTTTTATGAGAATGTTTTCGATTCAAAGCAATTTATATGATTTTTATAAGATCTGATATTTAGAGTAATGACTGATCAAAGACTTATTCAAAAGGAATTAAATAATTCAGAAGTTTATTTTTATTTTCTTTACTTTTATCTTTTGATACCATTATTCGAAATTTTTAATTTTTCTGCTTTGGTTTGAAGTAATGTAAGCAAGCAATTCATACAAATTACAAGTCAATTTTTCGAAATTTTAAACTGAAGAAAAAAGGATGTGATGACACATCACTACATTGTCTAGATAAATGCTGGATTTCAGATGACAGGCACTATTCTCTAAATTTTGGGACTCTGATGGCCATAATATCCATTATTTTTTCTGTGACATATCCAAATCATACAATACCTTAAAATCTGGAAAGGTTATATTATATAATATCTCCTCAACATTAAAACAATGTAAAATTTAACAATTTTATGATATTATAAAATATTTTCTTCATTAAACTGAGTATTCTTATGCTCAGCGTGCTGTTCAGTGCTGTATAATATTGAACAGTATTGAATGAAGTTATAATGTGTTGCGTAATACAATGCAGTATTATAAAGCATTAAGTATAATTGCTACTGGTCATCTATAATTTACTTTTAGGGCATAGGAATTGAGTTTCAGGCATCTGTCTAGGTATCTCGTATTAATCATGCAATATTTTCTTATCGAATCTCTCGTTTCAATCATTTACCTTATATCTCGAACTGGGGGTTTATGGTTATGGTTTAGTTGATCGGAGTCATATCCAATGGAATAGCGAAACTTTGCACAAAATTGGTGGATTATGGTAATGAATTATCACTGAAGGAATTTTATTCCAAATGAAATAGTATGCAATAATTCAATCTAATTGTATTCCAGTTTTAGTTAAATTAAACCTTTATACTTTTTGATTGATAACATAATATGAAATAAAAAGAAATATTTTTTGTCCGAAACTATATGATTTGCTCGCCAAGTGAATTAAAGAAATATTTACAAAAGACATTACTTTTAAAGGCAACTTATTAACTTACTAACTTAGTAAGCATTTACTACATTTTTAGTTTGATTTATTTTATCAACAAAGAATTTTTAAAATTAATTAAAAATTGAATGAGTTATATGCAAAATAAGGGTTGCTCATAATATCTATTAATAATTTGTTTAAATAGAAAAAAAACTGAGAGTGTAATAATTTCTGAACTTAATAACATGATAATTTCAGGAATAGGTCAATTTTACTTTAAATGCTTTGCTAGATGTCTATTTATAATAATTTTGCTGTATTGAAATAGAAAGTCAGCTTTTTATAATTATTTTTTTAAAACTAAATATTTATAAATTTTAAGAAAAATAGTGAAATTTTTCGGAATCTAAACGAAAAGCTATTTCTAAAAGCGAACTTCTTTTTATGAAAAAGATTAGTAACTTATCATATTGTACAATAAAATAAAAATAATATAATAATATCGACATTTATTAATGTTGACCGGCATGCTATGCATCTATAAATACAAAATTTATAATATTGCTTTATTATGTATTTATTGCTCAATGATATATATATATATATATAATGTAGGCATATAATTTTCTAATCTGAAGGCAATTTCAAAGACAATGAGAATACTTTCGATTTCTTGACGTCGTTTTATTTCATCTCGGAGAAGCGCGCATTAGGTACAAGCAGGAGCGACGAACACACACACACACACAACACAGATGGACACAGAGCGAAAAGAAGAAAACGGAAGACTAACTAAACATTTTATCCTTGATCTTATATAACATAAGATTTCTGACACGTGTCAATTCTGATTGGAATTTCACACACAAGGCAATCCTTTAGAAGAACCTGTTTACATCAACGATTCTCTATCCTTCACTCGGCACGCGGGAATCGCTGATGAAATCATTTTTACAAAGCTTCAATTGAATTTGTTCAATAGAAAAAGTGGAATGAGATCAGGAAATAAGAGAATATTTTAAAATGACTTTGACCTGGGCTGAATTAGGCTAAAAATTTAGGAAATTTATTAGGATGAAATTAAGTTTTAAAATATCATTATATATATATATATGTAGTGACGAACGCCTGATGACGAGCGCCATCTGCTGGCCAACAGGTGTTGATGCTTGTTAGACAGAGTGCAGACGAGACGAGATGGGTCTGAACGAAAGTCAGGACGTGTGAGACGAGACGGGTCTCTGAACGAAAGACGCGACGTAACACGTGAATTAATCCTGCGACGTTTTCGACGAAATCTATTTAATGTTCATTTCTTTTGTTAATGTAATTGTTCGTCCTAAATGTAATTAAATGTGCGTGATTCTAAATAGTAGTGATTCCTTAGTCCTACAAATATGCGGGTTCGACCCGGATTTTAACAAAGACAGGTACATAGACGAAAGAAGAACTAAACAGGAGTGAAATTTGACGTTCTACAATAAACCTCTTGGATACCAACTCCTTGTGGACTGACGCAGTGTGGATCGACCTTGAAGAAATTGTGAGTACAATTTCGATTTATTCTCAAGTATGACATTTCTTGCACGAGCGCGAAAGAGCGACTTACTAACTTTAATAGACGAATTAGAACTCACGGCACCACAGAATGCCAAAGTGCGACAGTTAGTTGCAATGATAACAGAGTCTAAAGACCATGACGAAGAGTTCGTAAAAAACTTACTTTTAACTATCACTCAGGAGCGCGAAAGGTTAGATGCTGAAAAAGCCGAAGCCGAAAAAAATGAGCGTGAATATACTTTGAAAAAGTTAGAACTTGAGTTAAAAAGTAGAGAAAATACTTTAACTGTATCAGATATGCCTAAGACTGATATATTAAAATTGCTTAAGAATTATGATAATAGCGGAGACATAAGTGTTTATCTTTCGTTATTTGAGAAACAAATAAGTAGGGCTAACATTGCAAATGAAAACTGGATTTCTTATTTACTCAGGTTATTACCATTAGATATAGTCAATTTAATTGCTCGTGAACCTGATCCATCAGCTAATGACCATGATTACATAAAAAAACTATTGCTTAAAAGATTTAAATTAACTTCCGAGCAACTCAGACAGAAGTTCTTTACTCACAAACGAGATTCTTCTTCTTCATGGCGGGATTTCGGTTTTGAACTGAATAACTTTTTTGAGGAATGGATAAATTGTTTAGAAATAACCGATTTTGAAGATTTAAAGCAGCTAATGGTTGTTGACCAGTTAAAGAGTAAAATACCAAATGACGTACGCGATCATTTTCTCGACGATCTGCCCAAAATAAAGAAAGTAGAAGATTTGGTTAATAAACTGGACGAATATGAAGCTGCACGAAGTCATCTTAAAAAGGAAACAAACATAAATTGGCGTGTTTCAGAAAACAGAAGTAAATTTGATATCGCGAAAGAAGCTAAAAATTCACCATTGCCGTTCGTTCGTGCTCAAAAGAATTATGCTGATGATAATTACTATAACAAGAGTAATAATAAATGTTTTAATTGCAATGAGGCTGGTCATAAATCAATTAATTGCAAGTTTAAAAACAAAGGATTGAAATGTTTCCAATGTGATAGCTTTGGCCACAAAGCCAGTATCTGTCCGCAAAGAGATTTTAAAGTGTCTCTCTCTAATAAAGTGTATATTCGTAACTCACCAAAAACTGTAAATAAGCTGAGTAAAAATGTTGAAATAAATGGTATAAATTGTGATGCATTAATTGATACTGGAAGTGATATTACTATGATTAATTATGATTTTTATTTGAAAATTGGTAAACCTAATTTAACGACTGATAATGTGAAATTAGCTGGTATAAGTGGAGATAGCATTACTCCTCTAGGTTTTTTTGATTGTGATATATTAATTGATGAATATGTAATATCAACTAATGTGTATATGTTAGAAATAATGCCGAACGAAATAATCATCGGCATGGACGTATTAAATAATCTAAGCTTTTCATTCCAAGAAAAACAAATTACCATTCATGGGAAAAAAGCTCAAATAAATTACACCCGGCTGGTGAGAAGCGAGGTGAAGGTCGCATCACTACGTTCCTCGGAGCTGAAAAGAGACAGACAGGCACCTATTTTTGCTGAGGCTTGCAATAAAATAAATACACATCCTCTCCTATACTTCATTCATTTAGCGGATTCGATAAACTATGATGAAATCGTCATGAGTCATGTAAAAAAACCCTTGAGACAGGAAATAAATCGTCTTTTAAATAAGTATTCTCCAAACAAAACAAAAAGTACGGAGTTACAAATGAAAATAATACTGAGCGATGATATTCCGATTACTCACAACCCTCGAAGGCTGCCTTTAAAAGAACAAAAATTCGTTGAAACTCAGATTGATAAATGGATACAGGAAGGGATAATAAAACCCAGTACTCCAAATTTCTCTTCACCTGTGGTTTTAAGCAAGAAGAAGGATGACAGTTGTAGGCAATGCATTGATTTTCGTAAGCTAAATAAAAAGATGATTAAAGATCGGTACCCTTTACCCCTCATAGAAGATTTGCTTGACAAACTTGAGCAATCAAAAATATTTACTACTTTGGACTTGAAAAACGGATTATTTCATGTAGACGTAGAGAAAGATAGCACAAAATTTACGTCTTTTGTAACACATCATGGCCAGTGGGAATTTCTTAAAGTACCATTTGGACTTTCCAGTAGTCCGAGTGTATTTCAGCGTTACATTAATGTGATACTCAGGAATTTGATGCTAGACGGAACTGTACTGATTTATATGGACGACATTATTATACCATCCAAAACTGAGGAAGAGGGGTTAGAAAAATTACAACGTGTTCTACAGGTTGCATCAGAGTACGGTTTGGAGTTTAATTTTAAGAAGTGTCAGTTTTTAAAACCACAAATAGAATTTTTAGGTTATAGAATCTAAAACGGAACTATACAGCCCTCTGTATCTAATACGGTAGCTGTGCAAAAATTTCCACAACCACAAACTGTTAAACAAGTACAAAGCTTTTTAGGCCTTACTAGCTATTTCCGGAAATTTATACCCCACTATTCAAAAATCGCAAAACCGCTTAGTGATCTACTAAGAAAAGACATTGCATTTAAGTTTGAATCTGAACAAAAGGAAGCTTTTCAAAAACTTAAAGATATTTTAACTCAGGAGCCAATTTTGCATCTCTATCAACAGGGATCAGTTTTAGAACTCCATACAGATGCTAGCAGTCAGGGATTCGTAGCAGTGCTGCTGCAACAGGGAACCGACAATAAGTTTGATCCTATTCATTATTTTAGTCGAAAAACATCTCCACAACAAGAAAAATATAGCATCTATGAATTAGAAGTTTTGGCTGTAATCGAAGCGTTGAAAAAATTTAGACATTACTTACTGGGTTCTAAGTTTAAAATTGTGACTGATTGTTCCGCTTTTCAACAAACTATGAGTAAAAGAGATCTTACACCAAAAGTTGCAAGATGGGCTTGACAGTTAGAGGAATTTGATTACCAAATTGTTCACAGATCGGGAAAACAAATGGCACACGTAGATTCTCTTAGTCGAAACGCAGTACTTGTTGTTACTCGTTCATACAGTGAAGTGGCTACTAAAATAGCCAATGCTCAAAATCAGGACGAATTCCTTAAGAAATTAAAAGCTTTGATAGATAAGCAAGAAGACGGTGAACACATTGTGAGAAATGGAGTTTTATACAAATACGATAATGGTAGAGAATTGCTCATAGTCCCAGAAGCATTACAAAGAGAAATTATTTGAGAAATTCACAATAAAGGACAGTACGCTGTGGCTAAGACGGAAGAAATTTTAAAGCAAGAATTTTACATACCAAAGTTGAGGTCAAAAATAGAAAGTGTGGTTGCCAATTGCGTGGAGTGTATTCTGTGTAATAAGAAACGTGGGAAAGGTGAAGGTTTCCTTAACCCCATCCCAAAAGAAAATTTGCCTTTAAGTACATATCACATCGATTTCATTGGCCCTATGCCTTCTACAAATAAGAACTACCAGCATATTTTTCCAATAGTCGACGCTTTTACAAAATTTGTCTGGTTGTATCCGGTTAAATCAACATCTACTCAGGATACAATAACTAAACTTAAGCTTCAACAATCTACTTTTGGAAATCCGACGCGAATTATAATAGACAGAGGTTCAGCTTTTACCTCAAAAGAATTTGAAACATACTGTCAGGATGAAAATATTGAACATTTCAAAATTAGCACTGGAATTCCTCGCGGAAATGGGCAAATTGAAATAATGCATAAAATTTTAATACCCATTCTATCAAAACTCTCGATAGCAGACCCTACCAAATGGTATAAACATGTTGCATCAGTGCAGAAAATAATCAATAGTACCGTTTCGAGAAGTACAAAGTTTAGCCCGTTTGAGCTTTTAACTGGAGTAAAATTAAAAGATACAACTGATTTACATTTAAAGGAAATATTGGAAGAAGAATACACAAAAGCAATGATGGAAGATCGAAATAATATGAGAGAAGAAGCAAGGGAAAACATTTTGAAGATTCAAGAAGAGAATCGCAAAAGTTTCAACAAACGAAGAAAAGTGGCGCGCATCTACAAACTTGGTGAATTAGTGGCCATACAACGGACGCAGTTTGGAACTGGACTCAAACTAAGACCAAAGTTTCATGGACCGTATCGGATTGTTAAGGTTAAATCTAAGGATCGCTATGACGTGGGAAAAGTTGGATGTCATGACGGACCAAATACCACTTCCACAGCAGCTGATTTCATGAAAGCATGGTCTTCAGACTAAAAGAAAAAAAAATGTTTATTGGTTTATCCAGATACTGTTTTCTTTTTTTTATTCTTTCAGATTTTTCTACTTTGATTTAACTTTCGAGGACGAAAGAGACGTCAGGATCGCCGAATGTAGTGACGAACGCCTGATGACGAGCGCCATCTGCTGGCCAACAGGTGTTGATGCTTGTTAGACAGAGTGCAGACGAGACGAGATCGGTCTGAACGAAAGTCAGGACGTGTGAGACGAGACGGGTCTCTGAACGAAAGACGCGACGTAACACTTGAATTAATCCTGCGACGTTTTCGACGAAATCTATTTAATGTTCATTTGTTTTGTTAATGTAATTTTTCGTCCTAAAAGTAATTAAATGTGCGTGATTCTAAATAGTAGTGATTCCTGAGTCCTACATATATATATATATATATATATTGTTCTAATAGATTAATATCATTAGAAAGATATTTTTTGAAATCTAACATGAACATAAAAAATATTATTATTACAGCTTCACGCCGATAGATGGCGTATCTGTCGAGTACAAAGTTTTTTGTTAATTCTTTTTTGTATCTGAACGTAGTGTGTGTTAGAATGATTCTGTGATCTAGACGTGGCATCCAATTGTGAGTGGTGTCCTAATCTGTAACAGTCTACTTGATGAGGCACAAAAAATGTGTCCGAAAATAAAATGGTGTTCACCGAAAAGAAATGAGTATTATTGAAAGAGAATTACATAAGAGGTCCGTCGACTATGCAGTATTGAACTATCGAGAGTTTTGAGAAGTCGGCAAGTGTTTCTGTTTTGACGCGTGTGTTTACTTCATATTGTTCTCAATGATTTCTGAATCTTTTAGAGTGATCTTCAATGGATATAAAGTGTAAATTCCTATGATTGAAATATCTGATGATTGAATTAATGTGTCCGTTTAAGTTTCAGGGTAACTGTGAGTACACTTTTGTTTTCAGAATTTGTATATTAGTTTCGTTTTTATGAGTTGCATATATTCAGATTTCTCTTTACAAAATGCTTTCAAAATTTAAAAAGAGTGGATTAATTGAAGTTGCCGAGGAACTAGAAATTGATATTCATATGGGTGCCAAGGTAATTACTATTAAAGATTTAATTGAAAAGAGCGAGATCTATAAAGATAATTATGAATTCGTAAAAACTGTGGTTGAGTCAATAATTGAAAAGAAAAAGGATTACGAGAAAAAGGAAGCACAGAAACTAGAATTGGAGAAACTTAAACTCGCGCAATTAGAAAAACAACTTGAGGTTGTGAATTTACAAAAAGATGTAACACAAAAGGTTAATGTGACAAATAGCGATTCCGATTCAAATTTTAGTTTAGAAAGCTTGATAAAAAGTGTCAAAACTTTAACTATGCCAGTTCCTACACGAGCAGAGTCGTATAATTTATTTTTCCAATCGCTTGAAAGAGCTTTCAAAACCAAAAATGTCCCAGAACAATTCAAATCGGAGATCCTATTAAATATTTTAGGCGAAAAAGTTACCAATTTAATGATATATTTAAATGAGGATGAATTGTGTATGTATGACAAATTAAAGGAATTAGTGTTAAAAGAATTTCAATCCACCCCACAAGAAGTGTTAAATAATTTTCGTAAAGCGAAAAAACGTCCAAACGAAAGCTACATCCAGTTTGCATCGCGACTTAGTGCAGCATTTGATTATTATTGTCAATTAAGAAAAGTAAGTGATTTTAAGGGAGTTTGTGAACTCATTGTTTCCGAAAAAATATTTGACTCATTAGATCGTGAACTACAAATTCATATTGTCGTGAAAAAAGGAGAATCTTGGTATGTGGCACCAGATTTGGCCAGACATTGCGATATTTATGTATCATCAAAATTCAAAAACGATAGTAATGTGTTTTCACGGCCGCAAGTTGTAAATCATTCTCAAAAATATCGTAAAGAATACAGTCCACAAAAAGCATTTGTATCGGAAGTTAAAATTCCGAAATGTGTAATTTGTAAATCTAATGAAAATCATTCCCGGAATGTATACCCTGTGTTCAAAAATATGCTTGTTAATGAGAGAATTGAGGTCGTTAAAAATAAGTGATTGTGTTTTAATTGTTTAAATCACCATAAAATTACTAACTGCTATTCAAAATCCAACTGTTCCATTTGCAAAAAACGACATAACACTCTTTAGCATTTGGGAAATACTCAAAGCGAAACTGAAACTCGTTCGCAGAATGCTAACACGGGATTAAATCCAAGGTCAAGTGTATTCGCTCCGCGAATTGAAAATCTTAGTAATAATTCATCACAACTGACGAATGAGTCACTTGCGAACAGTACGCATTCATTCACTGCTACCAACTTAAATGTAAACAAAATGGTTTTATTAAGTACTGCAAATGTGATGATTCAGAATAATGTTGGAATGTTTATGAGTGCACGTGCGTTACTGGATGTCGGTAGTATGAGTCATTTCATTTCAAAACGGTTAGCCGATAAGCTGAATTTGAAAAAAGAAAGACGAAACATCGTGGTTTCTGGACTAAATAAGTCATCTTCTGTTATTAATTCGATCGTAAAAACGAAAATTTCGAACGTTAGCGGAAGCTATGAAAATGGAATTGAGTTATTGGTAGTACCACATAACAGATAGTATCCCCTCCAAACAATTTGACATTGATAAGCTAAAATTAGATAGTTTCAATTTAGCGGATGTGAGATTCAATGAACCTGGAGAGATGGATATTTTATTAGGTGCCCAAATATTCTATGAAATTTTAAGATCGAGTCAAATTAGGTTTCCGGAAACAGACATTGTTTTTCAAAATACTGTGTTTGGGTTTGTTGCTACAGGAAGTGTTCCAATCGAAAAGGAAGCTACTGTTCATTGTGGGTTGATAATGGAAGATTTGGATGTAAATTTAAGGAAATTTCGGGAAATTGAAGATGTTCAGGGGGATAAATTGCAAAATGATGAGAGTTTAATATGTGAAGATCATTTCATGAAAACACATTTCAGAAATGACGATGGAAGATATATTGTTAAAATGCCGTTTAAAATAGACCCACCCACCCGTGTTTAGGCGAGTCAAAAAGCATTGGTACTGATAGATTTAAATCACTTTGGCAACGTTTGAAGAGAGAACCATAGTATAAGCAACTATACAGAGAATTTTTAACTGAGTATGAGAATTTGGGGCATATGCAGGCAACTTGCGAAACTCCAAGGTACATTATACCTCATCATAGCGTTTTTAGGCCAGAGAGTAGTACTACAAAATTACGCGTTGTTTTTAACGCATCAGAGGCAACGTCATCTGGACAATCGCTTAATGATAATTTGTATTCAGGATCTGTTGACCAAGATGATTTGTTCGCCATTTTGTTGAGGTTTCGAAAACATTCTGTAGTTTTCACCGCCGATATAAAATAGATGTATCGTCAAATTTCGATACATCCAGATCAGTGTGATTAACAATGTATTTTATGGAAGGATTTAGAGGAGAGAACTTACGTGTATATAAGTTGCTCACCGTTACCTATGGAACCAAAAGCGCTCCTTACTTGGCGACCAGAGTACTAAAACAAATATGTTGTGATGAGCAGGACAATTATCCTTTAGCCGCTGCTGCTGGCAAGGATTTTTACGTCGACGATATACTCAGTGGTACCGAGGATTTATCTTCTGCCTTTGAACTACAAGACCAGTTAATATATTTGTTAAAATCAGCTGGTATGGAGCTTCACAAGTGGAGCTCAAATAATCCTGTTTTGTTACAAAAAGTTCCAACGTCGGACAGAGAATACAATTTCGATAACCCTAACTCAGCAACTTTAAAAACTTTAGGAATACAATTCAATCCTGAAAAGGATACATTTAGTTTTAGTGTTCAAAAAATTGTGAGACCTGCAACAAAAAGAACAATGCTATCGGACATATCCAGATTGTTTGATCCTTTAGGTCTCTTAGGACCTTTGATAATCACAGCGAAGATATTCTTGCAGAAGGTATGGATTTTGAAAATTGATTGGGACGATGAAGCTCCCTTACACTTAAATAGAGAGTGGGAAAAATTTAGTTCTGAACTGAGTCAATTAAAAAATATAAACATAGATCGTCATGCGTTATGTTCTGAAGATCTGAAAGTAGACCTGATAGGCTTCGGAGATGCTTCGAAAAATGCATACGGTTGTGCCGTCTACACCAGGTCTTTGTCAAGGTCTGGTGAGATAAAGGTGTCACTCTTATGCAGCAAATCTCGAGTGGCTCCCATCAAAGAAATGAGTATCCCACGTTTGGAACTGTGTGCAGCGGATCTGCTTTCCAAGCGTACCGTTAAGATTCTGTCATCCTTGCAACTAGACATTCATGGAGTACATTTGTACTCGGACTCCACTGTGGTTCTTGCTTGATTCAAAACTCCACCTACATCGTTGAAAACTTTTGTTGCTAATCGAGTCACTAGGATTCAAGAGTATACTAAGGACTTCCAGTGGCATTATGTAAATACTGCTGAGAATCCTGTGGACTTGATATCACGAGGAGTTTTTCCTTCAAAGATCTAACAGTTGGACATTTGGTGGAATGGACCGTCTTTTCTTTCAACTGGTAGCTGGCCAAACTTCAATGACGATCCTGGTATCTCAGATAGTGAATATCTACTTGAGGTGAAAGGAACTGCAAGGAACTCTGAACTGAATAATAATCCTATGATTAATCTTTCCATTTGTAATAATCCTAGTTTTTGAGAGTGCCTATTAGATATAAGTAATAATTTAGTAAAATTATTCGTGTTTTAAGTTATGTTTTCAGGTTTGTCAAGAACCTAAAAAGAGAAGTGAAGACAATAGGTCCACTGAATGCTGAGGAATTGAACTATGCAGAGACATTTTTAATTAAAAATGTCCAAATACAAGAGTTTGCCAAAGAAGTCAGTAGTCTACAAAAACACTACTGTGGGTCTCCTGGTAGTAAATTAAAAACTTTGAATCCTTTCTTGGGTTCTAAAGGATTGTTAAGAGTAGGAGGACGGTTGGGTAATAGTAATTTTAGTTTTAATAAAAAGCATCAGATAATTTTGCCAAAAGGTCATAGATTAACTCTAATTATAATAGAACATTTTCATAATGAATATTTACATGTTGGTACTTCTTCTTTGCTCTATCTATTTAGAGAAAAATTTTGGCCTCTAAATGGACGTAATAGCTGCAGAAAAATCGTTCATCAATGTATCATTTGTTTCAAAGCTCAACCAATTGCGCCTACTCAAATCATGGGCAATTTGCCCAAGGAAAGAGTGTCTCCAGATTTTGTTTTTAATTGTGCTGGTGCCGATTTCAGTGGGCCGTTTTATATTAAGAATAAGGCTCAGCGTAAAGGTACTTTACAGAAAATTTATATTTGTATTTTTGTATGTTTTTGTTTTAAAGCTGTTCATATAGAAATAGTTTCAGATTTGACTTCTGATTCCTTTATAGTGACTTTAAAACGATTCATGGCTCGAAGAGGTAAATGTGCGAAACTGGTTTCAGATAATGCTAAGAATTTTGTAGGAGCTAATAGAGAAATTAAAAAACTTTATGAAATGGTTAGACAATCAGATGAAAAGCTGGCAGGCTATTTATCTGCAGAAGGCATTGAGTGGAAATTTATTCCACACACTTTGGCGGTCTTTGGGAGGCAGCTATAAAGTCATTTAAATACCATCTAAAAAGAGTTGTTAAGGGAATAAACTTAACTTATGAAGAGTTCTTAACGATAATTGTGCAAATTGAGGGAATTTTGAATTCTCGACCACTTTGTCCTTTGTCAGCTAACGAGGACGATTTTGAGGTTCTTACTCTTGCACATTTCTTAGTAAATAGGTCTTTAACTTCTTTAAATGAGCCTGATTTGACAAATTTAAAAGAAAGTCATCTCAAGAGATGGCAAAAGGTAACTAGACTTGTACAATATATGTGGAAATTTTGGCATCGTAATTATTTAAGTCAATTACAACAGAGATCTAAATGGATGTTTGACAAAAATAATGTAAAATTAGGAGATTTAGTGTTATTAATCGAAGACAATTTGCCTTGTTATAAATGGGCTATGGGTAGGATAGTTAAAATTTATTATGGTGATGATAAGAAAATTCGTGTTGTTAAGATTAAAACGCAGTCTAATATTTGTAAAAGAGCTATTTCTAAAATTTGTGTATTGCCTATGGAACATAATTAGTTTTTAATATTTAATTTTGTAAGTTTTGATTTGTTATTTCTTAGAGATATTTATTATTATGTTTCTTGTGTGTTCTTTACTAGATTAGTGTAAAAGTTGTAATATTGTGTATGTTATTGAGCATTGAAATCTCTTGAAACCCTGGGGTTTCAAGGTGGGGATAATGTTACAGCTTCACGCCGATAGATGGCGTATCTGTCGAGTACAAAGTTTTTTGTTAATTCTTTTTTGTATCTGAACGTAGTGTGTGTTAGAATGATTCTGTGATCTAGACGTGACATCCAATTGTGAGTGGTGTCCTAATCTGTAACAGTCTACTTGAAGAGGCACAAAAAATGTGTCCGAAAATAAAATGGTGTTCATCGAAAAGAAATGAGTATTATTGAAAGATAATTACAATTATTATTATTATTTTTCTGGAGTAATTTGGGAAGTTATGGGAAAAAAACATCAAAATTTTGCTCTTTTTTGAATTAATTAAAATTTATTTAGAATCTCAAAGAAAAGAAATTGACTGGAAGCTTAGTTCCCCCGTCCCCAGCAAAAGTATATATGTACAAGATTTGGAAGTTCTAGGTTCAACGGTCTGGCTTGTACAGCGCCACCCTCTCCCTGCCTCTCTCTCACACACATACCTTTATTATTAGTAGAGATGAATTTTAAAGAAAATAAAATTATAAAGAATTAAAAAGCAACCACATGCAATTTACTAAAAAGAACATTCTTATATATTGAGGAGTAGAAAATATTTTTTGATATGATAAGAAGATAACTTTGTAAGAGCATAATTTTAGAGCAAATTTAAAATGAATAATATTACGGAAAAACTACTTATAAATCTGGACTGTGATTCTGTGTGGTCACATAGAATAGCAGTTTCCCTTGCTTTCTATCAAAATTTAGTTGTGTTACTGTTCAAAAATTTCAAACTTTAATATTGATGAATTATATTATGAAATTAAATATTATTTTGAAATAAAAAAAGTCCAGAGTGTAAGTACAGAATATATATATATTTTTTATAATACTGCGAATAATGAATTCCTCATGAATAAATATATTATTTCTCTAGAATGCTAATATAGATTTCTAAATAGACGTCATAACTTGATTTTAACATTGGGGAATGAAAACTTTTCTAATTCTTATTTATGAAATGATTAGACCTAGAATAATAAAATTAAAAGTTGCAGGACTAAATTATATATTATTTTGACATTTCTTATATATTTTTATATATTTTATTATTTTTTAGATATTATTTTTAGTACATAAATAAATACCGATGAAAATCTTAGAATTGAAATCCTTTAAAATATGTTAATTCCCTTTTAAACGATAATTTTATTTGAATGTATGATGAACAATATCAAAATAAAGCTGGTGATTTATTGTCGCTAGTGCATAGAAAATGATTTATTCAGAGATATTTTCAAACGAGATCTTAATTTTGATATGCTAAAATTTGCTATCAAATTATCATTCTTTATCATCATTCTGTCTGCCCTTTATAAGTCTGAAGTTTATCTGATCAACCACCAGCATTCGCTAATCGGTGAAAATTACAAGCAACCCTTTGAATCCTAACTTGATTGTTCTGAGCATTTGTCAAATTGCTGTGGTTTTATTTTAAGATACGAGTAAAAATTATCAAGGTTTCTTGTGTTTATAGGCAACGATTTATTAATTGATATAAACTCTAATAACTCAAAATAATTTATGAATTGATATAATAATTAATTCGATAGGTGGCTTATTTATCATATTAAAAACGTGTTCACTATGCCCTATAGGTTCAAATTGCAGTACAGCATTGTTATGATACAGGGTGAGTGTTATGTATCTGGCAACAGCCAGATGGGAGAACCTTCCAAGTTGTGTGACGAGCGCGTGTTCGGTGTAGTTGTTGTTATGCTCGTTCGTGCCTGTGTATCTTAATGCTAATAAATGTTCTTTGCGTGTATGTAAAACGAATCGTATCGTCTCTCGGTCTACCTGGCATACATGACAGTGAGAAAAAGTCTGTAAAAGCTTTAAAAATTCATAAAACCTGGAAAATTAAGCAAAATGAAGAACGGTTTGTAGGTTTAGCATCGGTAAAAAATAATTAATATTTTTTAAGATAAAAAATAATTAAAAATACAGCCGATAAGTAGTACATAAGTTAAAAAAAATAAGCAAATATAAATTATAATGTTACTAAATAATTTATTATATCAATATGTGTTCCACATGCTCACACCACAGGTGATAACACGTTGCAGCCGTGTCACAAATGCAGCAACGACAGAGTGCAACATGTCCCGTTGTATACTTGACAGCTCTCGGCGCATTGTATCTTTAAATTCCGACAGTTTGAATGGACGGGATTGATACACCCAGAATTTTAAATATCCTCATAGCTAAAATTCTATTGCTGTCAGAGTTGGAGACGGTGGAGGCCATGGAAACTTGCAACATCTGATAATGATTCTCTCTTCCCCGAACATCTGTATCAGGAATTCCTTGATAGGAATAGCGGATTCTGACGCTAATGTTTCCATTTAGGCTGCAATGCGCA
Organism: Argiope aurantia; assembly: GCA_026543865.1. Classification (NCBI taxonomy): domain Eukaryota; kingdom Metazoa; phylum Arthropoda; class Arachnida; order Araneae; family Araneidae; genus Argiope; species Argiope aurantia. The sequence continues at coordinate 83,394 of JAPMOR010011025.1, forward strand.
CCGAACGTGTCTGCCTTAGATTTGGTGGTCCGGACTTTACGCGAGCCTCCGATAATCCAGTTTCCTCAAATCGTTGATCAAGCTTTATGAGGTCTGCCACTGTTAAAGCTTTTTTCACGTCTTCAAATGTTTCTGAAATCGGAATTTAGGTAATGCTGATTACTGGTTCACTTAAAACATTTTCACCAACAAAGTTTTATCTTTCCCACTCAGCATCCTTGTTCACTTAGGGTGGGCTCAGACGAGGCTTATTATTGCACGCAATACAAGACCACGCCTACCAGAGGATGATCACGTGACCAATCCTCAAACAGGTTTAGTAAGTTTGTAGAGGGCATTCCAAATCTCTTCATGAATCGCCTTTTGGCGATCACTCTCATTTCATGTACTTTCACGCACAGCTCTGTGATTAGTGTCTGAAAATATTTTATCTATCGACATACCATCATGGCTGAACGAAGTAAACGTAAAACGATAATAGAAATGGCGAAAAACAAAGAACATACGTTGTTTGGAGGCTTCGCACCTTGGTACTTTTTACGCCAAATAAATTTTGTTTACACACCAACAAACATAATTTTTTAAGCCAAAATCTACACATGCTTGCGCAAATAGAGGAAATGTTGGGACAATTGCAAATAATTGTCCCGTCGGGACAACTGTTTGCCATTGTCCCAACGCCGTTGTCTCAACTGTTCACACGGGGACAATAGAGGAACAAAGGTAGAGAGACAGCGATTGCGCGCAATAAAAAGCCTTGTGTGAACCCACCTTTTCTTGTCATGCAACAGAGAACTGGATCAAGAGCGTAAGTATTTATAATCGCCTATCTCATTTGCTTATTTCCAACTAAGTCGTTCATACCAGCGCCATCTGTCGGCTGTTTTTTATTTTTTCTTCTTGTCTTAAAACAAATCCGTGGCCTGTCAGTGCTAAACCTGCAAAGCATCTTTTATTTTGACTATTTTTTCGACTTCTATGATTTTGTAAAGTTTTTACGGACTTTTTTCCCACCCTGTATCTTTACGCAATGGCCTGCATTCAGAATGTTGCAATTCGAACAATATTGTAAAAATATCATACAGTATGTTATGCTGATAGGGTGGTCTCAATGGCTGTCTTACTCATTAAAATAGGACAATTCCCTTTTATCCAGTTCTATTCGGAATCCAGTGAAAAAGAATAAGCTAGTTGCAGTTAATAAAAACACAGTTGCTGGAAACCATGCAAAATAGACCTGGTTATTCATGTATGGCGCTTTTTTTCATAAGACTGTGATACCATTATCGCATATAAAACCATTATCCAGGGTCAACATTATTATGCTGTGAAAAGGACCCGAGAAACCAAATACAGCAGTTTATCACTTTCATATTTGATATGAATCAAAGGTTGGAACGTTATTCGGAGTTGAGTTTTTTGCGAAATTTATCTTCTAGAATGGCAACATTTGTTCTTTTTTATCTGATATAACGATGCTCCGATTGAGACGGAGTCAGTTGACCTGGCCTCACAGTCACATAACAAATACAACCGTGTATTTTAACAATATCTAACAGTAAACTCTCTTATGTTGCGCTTTGACATCTCGTTATTTCAGACATGCATTGGATCCAAAATTAATTTTGGTTAATGTACTCCAGATACATACATCTATTCAATTTTGAAATGAACTGCAGATCTTGCATTTGTCATTTGTAACATTATGTTACAGATGCTGTTACGGAAGTGTGTTTTTAGATTTTAGCTGGTATCTTTTTTTGCGAATATCTTTATGGAGTCACATAAAATTGATCAGCCCAATAAATAGCATATTTGAATAGTTTCATGTGACGGAGAATTGACTTCATTGGTTGATTTGCAGTCGATTAAAAGTTAAAGCATTCAAACTTCTAAGAGATCCAAACTTTCTACAGACAAACAAATATTAAATTTCATTCATCATTAAAGTGTATTTTAGTGTCCTTTTAGATATATTCCAGTTATTTATTTTGTCTATTCTGAACCATCATCATGGAAGAACATTAGAGTGTATCTATGGACTTTAAACCTTTATTCATTTAGGACTGACGCAGACAACTCACATGGACACAACTTGCAGACATATATAAGATCCTAAAAATATGGATTTCTAAATGAATCCATGGGAAACATTTCAGGGGTAACTTTTATCATGGACAAAGATGGACATCATCCATCTTCTCTCTCGTTTTCTTGACTCTTAATTCAAGGGGTAGCTGCCATCTACTTTTGTACTTACATCAAATTTGCAGATTTCTATCAAATTTTGATCAAATCTGTTCAAAAGGAGTTCGTCTGTCCGACTGCTAGAATATAACACAATAACTAAAAAAATGAAGAGAACTAGATAGAAAAGATTTGCCACACAGATTTAACATTCATAATGCAGACATCTATAAAATTTTTGAGCCAAATACAAAGATGAGTTGATTTTCTGTTGGTCTGTATTTCCAGAAAGAATATAAACGTGATAATTAATATATATATATATATATATCTTAAATATATCAAATTTGGTACGGGATTTCGTGTTTAAACGTACAGTTTAGTCTCCAATCATTGTTTCAACCGGTTGAGAAAGGATGACACGATAGATTCCATAAAAACGCTAAATTCACTTCAAAAATTAATATTTCGTAACTATTGCACGTCAATGACATGCAAGACTTCTCTGACATGACAAATTTATTAGACAGTATGCGAGAAAGCTTTAGGGAGACCATTCTTGCTTTTTTTTCAAATATGGCAAAGTTAGAAGAATTACAAGTGCACGCATGCACGCAAACAGACGCACACACTGCTGTTCACGCAAACCTATGCAATAATTTTAATTTTGGGCTGTGATAACTTAAGACAAAGAATGAGTTTAAAGGGGAAGGAATCCAGGTTTGATTTCACAGAAAGTCAGCTCTGGGTTCAATCTATTGCGTTTGCACGTCTGTTGTTGTTGTTTCTGATGGCACTTGCCATAGACAAGCCCGCTTTTATTAAGGTAGCGAATAAAGCCGAAATTTTTAAGTCTCTTGTTTTCAGTAGCTTCGTCTAGGGCCAAGAGTATGAGTTTAGCTACTCATGCGTCTCAACCCTTTTTTACGGAGCGGACTTCATTCATGTAATTCATTCATTCATCTACAGATCGTAATTTAGACCTGAAACAGAGAACGATCACCACTGATCCAATACCCCCAGTGGTATTACTCTTAATATGGAGGACTTTGTGACCACGACAGAATTATACGCGCGCCAGTCACCACCACACACGGAGAGTCATCGGATGGCGGGTTCGAACTCACAACCCAAGGGATGCAATTCAACGCCCTACCTACCAGGCTATCACGGCCACTTTATGCGTCTTCCTACTTGCATGATGTGATAAATTGGAACGAAGTTTCTATATAGGGTATCGTCATGATCATTTGACTACACTGACCTTTGAATCTACTCAAAATGGGACACTATAGTATTAGAGTTAAATTCCTTTTTACAATTGCTGTATTTACCAAAAAAGCTGAAATTTTTGAAAGATTAAATTAAAAAATAATATTGTCAGATATAATCAATAAGAAAGCATATAACCGAAGGAGAAACAAGAATTCCATACATTATAAGAAGTTCCCAACGCAAAAAACAAAGACCCAAATCTTATTTTCCCAATTTGAAATTAGTGAACATTAAAAAAAAATGTTTTCTCCATATAGTACGAAAATCGAATTTAAAATTAATCTGTTTCATCTTAAGGAAATAAAACATGTTCTTCTGTCAGAGCGAATGAAATCAGATTGCTTTTCTCTACTTAAATATTGCGACGTTGTTTCAAGCTTTATCGTTTTGGAACGAGATAGACATTGTTAACGGATCAGATCCAATTTCCGATTTTGCTGCCCAAGCAGGTGGTGAGATCTCAAAATAACTTGATTGCTCAGAATTCAATTTTCGATTTTTTTTTTTTTTTTTTTTTTTTTGTGAAACTGCCTACAAATCTTCTCGATTTGATTTGATTCAATGTTTAATTTAAATATTTATAAGATGAATATTGATCATGAGTCCGAATGTACCTGACAGATGAAAAAAAGCCATCACCGTATAAAATGAAATTTTACTAAAGCAGTATATTTACAGAAGGAAAGTTTAAATTTAGGTCTTTAACTGTATGCTCTTATTTGTTTTTTTAGGGGATGAAAATTTAAACCTGATTTAGAAGAATCTTACAATGACATATCAATTTCAAATTACCCTAAATAATTAGAACACCTTTTTAATTATTTTATTAACATATCTTTTAATGCACGAAAGAAAATTATTTGTGTCAAAAATATAGAAAAATTTAAAAGCAACACAAGATTAAACAAGAAGGCTTTATCATAAACTTTTCGTGACTAACAGAAGATCCAGAATTAAAGAAGAAAAAAAAATTGAAATATGCTATCGCAAATTTCAAGTTATTATGTGAAAACCTTATTTTTTTTAAAGTCATGTGGTATCAATCCGACAGAAATCCGATTGAAACACAGGACTTAATTGAATTTGTTTACTGCGGATTAGAAAGCATCCTTGTTGCTGTTTCTAATGGCACTCATAGACAAGCCCACTGACTTTAGAAGTCAGTGATTTTAAGCCAAGGGTGCGTGTGGTCTCTTGTTTTTTCAGTAGTGCCATCTAGGGCGAAAAATACGACTTAGCTACACACACGTCACAACCCATTTTACGGGGCGGACTTATTCAATCATTTCATTCACAGATAGTAATTTAGACCGGAATCAGAGAACGATCACCTCTGTTCCAGTACCCCCAGTGTTATTACTCTCGACATGGAAACTTTGTGACCACGACAGATTTGCACGTGAGCCAACCACCACACACAGATGGGGACGACAGATCAGACGACGGGGTTCGAACTCGCAATCCAAGGGTCGCGAAACAAATACCCTATTAACCAGGCTCTCACGGCCCATTGAAAAGTGTATAGATTATGAAATAAAATCGGGTGTAAAAATCCAAAAATCCTACAAATGAATTAATGATTGGTGAAAACACGTAAATGAATATTTCATACATGACTAGATAGCATTTAAAAAGATTATTTCAGATAGTGTATCCAATTGAATTAAAATATTATTAAAATCAAGTGAAAACTATATAAATATGAAATTGATATCATTAAAAAGGTATTTTTTTTGCGTTTTAAAATATTACAAAGACTATTTGTTGGAAGATAATTGTTTTGGAAGATATGAATATCGATTTCCGTAATGAAGTCATAAAGATTATACCTATTTTTAAGATTAATGTACAGTCTCCAAAATTGAAATATTTCGAGGATTTCTCACCAAATGTAATCGTAAAAATTTTTTACTGCAAACTTTTGTTGTCATTTCTGGTATCTATTCGGATGGCAATTTTTTGGCGAGTTTTTGGAGATTGGCACAATTTTGACGTGTTGTCCAGATGGGAGAAACGGGTACATGGCGGACATTTGCGCCAAGTTTTAAATTTTTGCTGGTGATAAGTCACCAATGTTACAGCCTTCTTGATCATTTTGTAATAACCTTAAAAGCGAAAAATTGATGCCTAATAAGCGATAAATCTGCTACTTTGTGTCCATCCATTTTGAGGTTTAAAAAAACCCAAACCAAAACAACATAATGTTCTCACAAGATAAAAATACACATGAATTCCTATTCAATAATATACTCATTCCTAACATTTGATTTTGAAGTTTCAGTTTTGGTTTAGCAGATTTTCCTTTGAAGTGTAAGATCATTTATATCGATTTCTAATCCGTAAACATTTTAATAGGTTCTTCCAGAAAATGTAGAAAGAAAAAAGATACAAGAATGGAAACAGTTTATTATAGATCGTATAAAATTGCAACTGAAGTTAAGTACACTTGAGTTCTGTAACCAATTGAATTGGAGAACTGAAGAACATCGATGTTTTCTTATCCTACATTGTTCTTCCCTGAAAGCGAAAGCATCTTGTTCTTTCTAAACATGTAGTAATTTTCAATAAATTGCCATGCCTTAGGGATGTCTTTCTTTTTAAACCTATCTGAAGAGCTTCCTGCTTGTATTTTAATTTTTAATTCTTTATTAATCTATCACTTATCTTCAGTTTGAGGAATATTTCTTTATTCTTCGATTGCTAGACATTCTATTCTTTCATTTCCACACTGAATGATCAAGTTGTTCACTTGATCATTCAAGTGAATGAGTAACTTGAGTACTATTTTCTGCATGATGTTGCTGTTTTTCTACTTTAACTAAATCGTAACTAAGCGTATTTCATTTCTTTCGAACAAAAGGGGAAACAATGTTTTTATGCGTTGGCTTAGCGACGCTTGCTTTTTGAAACACACACACACACACTGCTAATTTTTAATAGATTGCGAATATTGTTTACTAATTGGTATGATTTAAAAGGATTTATAAGGATTTTGATTAATTAAATATGTGTATTTATTTTTAAGTATGCAATCAAATAATTTTACACATTTTGCAATATATAGAAGATTGAAATATCTCAAATAATCGCACTGCTGAAATTGGGAAATTTTCATGCGAAAACAAGTGAATTTGCATTTATTTTATTTTTTGATAATATTTTTATGTGGGCAATCAAATAATTTCATACATTTCGTAATATTAAATATTATAGCAGGTTGAGATATTTCAAATAATCGAAAAGCTGAAATCAAGAAATTTTCATGCGAATACAAATGAATTCATTTCAAGTGAATTTGCATTTATTTTATTTCTTAAAAATGTTTTTATGTGGGCAATCAAATAATTTCCTATATTTCGTAATAATAAACATTGTAACAAGTTTATATATCTCAAATAATCGCTTTAAAATTAACACATTTGCTTGCGAATAAAATAAATTAATTCGCATTTATTTTATTTGTTTATAAAACTTTTCACAAATTAATTTCGGTGATTTTAAATATATTGGTCCGATTTTATTTTGTTATGTAGTGAGCGTGAAATGAAGCAATGTTACACGTTTTGGGCATGGATATCTTTAGATAACACATGAAAAATAATAGAAAAAACTAGAGTAGTTTATTTAATGGAAATAGTATAATTAAGAACTTGATTTCTTTTAACTCTACTATCTATATATGCGGTTGTAGTTTCTTATGGCACTTTTCATAGACAAGTCCGCTGACAAATACGAGAGAGCGTCTCTTGTTTCAGTAGCATCATCTAGGGCCAAGAGTATGTCTTAGCTACTGATACATCACATTCGGTTGCACAACCCCCTTTTTAGAGGGGGGGGCATTCACACACCTCATATATATAAAACAGATGAAGAACAACCACGCCCGAACCAGCATTCGAACCCAGGACTCTCAGATCACGGGGAAGATGCGCTACAACAATGCCAGAACGCTGGCTCTATCTATCTATATATAAATCGCTAACGTACATGACTCAGAAATCGAGTTTATTACTAATTGTCAAATTGTAACAATCAAATATAAATAAATCATACGGATTTCAGATTGCTTCAACCATTAAACATGTTTATAGCTGTACTGAATCAAACGCCTTGCTTAACTGTTTAATGGAGCTGCAAAATATTATTAGACGTGTTCTGGAGATAGTTCGCCATGTTATCAAAAAGGGCATTCATTCAGAGGGAAAAAGATATAAAAAAAATGAAGACACGGGCTTCAAACAAAAAGTTCAACCAGGAGCAAATATAAGCTTTACCGCTGCCAGATAAGAAATTGCGGTAAGATTAATGTGCGATTTCTCGCCAAGCACATCAAAATTGTGCTAAACGTCTAAAAACCCTCTAAAAGTCCGCAATTCTGAGCATATACCAGAAATGCTAATAAACGGCTTTTAAAATTGTAATAAAAAATTTTCGCGTTTATATTTGTCGAGCAATCGCTCTAAAATGTTTCAGTTTTGGTGCCCGTATATTAATCTCAAGTCTAGACGTAATTCAATATAACTTGCCTACAGAATTTGATAGTCATATCTTTTTAAACAATTATCTTATAAAAATACGTTTTGACTAAAAAAAAATTACCTTTTTAATTACAGAAATTTCATTTTCGTATAATTTTTCATTTTTCTTTGATAATTCAAAACACTATTTGAAATTTGTTTCAAATAGTCTATCTAATGTTTTTAAAGGTTATAATGAAATTCAAAATTTTCATCAAAACATTCAAGCACGTGCTCTCGCCAATCATTAAATCGGAAGTAAGATTTTCACTTCCGTTTTTATTTTATAATATATACACTTTTTAACTTGTAGTAAACTACTTTAATTGAATTCTTGTGTTTTAGTCGTATCAAATTATAAGGAATATATATATATATATATATATATATGTTAAGAAATACATCCCATTTTAATAATTAACAACTTAAATACCCATTAATCTAGGCGAGACAACTGGCCCTTAAAGCCGGCTAGTATGGAATAATTTTCCATTTGTATGCCACGAAAAATGTTTATTGTAAAGAAAATTCAAGAAAAACACAGATAATGACTGCAGATATTGATGTTTTGATTAAAAAAATCCATCCAAATTTAGTTCGTAGACAGGCAATATAAAATTACTCAGATATTGAAGAATAAACGTACATATACCGTTTCCTAAGTTTTGATCATAGACTCCCCCCCCCCCGAATCCATTGAAGAATGTTGTATAGAATGTATTGGAGTTTTTCTTTTCTTTTTTTCCGGACATCACCTGCGATGCAATCCACAAATAAACCTGCAAACAAATGTTTTTCGCATTCTGTGAAGTTTTCCATCACTTTCAGAACAAAAAGTGCGATTCGAACATCAGGATTCCTAAGTTCTCATTTTTGGCGTTCCTTCAACTCCGATGATAGAACATTTGTGTGATCAATGGCGGGAAATGATGGGAATGTGAAAGATAAAGGGGGGTGAGAAAGAAGAATCGGGCGATTTAATGAAAATACCTCCCAGAAATGTTTTCTCATCTTTCCATTGAATGCTATCTCTTCTCTTGATTGGATTCGAACATTCTACTCTAATTGTTATTTGGTTGGAGAGCAATTTAAAATTTAAAGTATGAATTTTAATTTTGATATTTTGATGAATTTTGCTTTCTATCTATGCAATTTACATGAAAGAAGTACGTAATCTATTTTTCAAAAATTTGGCTACAATGTTTTGATATCCTTCCAAGGTTTAAGTCCTCTTAAACTTGGAGAAACTATTTTGGTATTGTGAATATATCTATTCAACTTTAAAGTGTCAGTATTTGAATTTCTGATTCACGTGTCAATCAAAAGCACAAAATCGAGATGAATGAAATTATATGGAAGCTACCACTCTAAAACTATAGTTTTTTGTCAAGTTTTGATCCAAATTCATCAAATAGATAATTAGGAATTGACTCATTTTTCAAATACATTCTCACATGTTTATCTATGAAAAACAACAAAAATGTCATATTTGCAAAGTTATAAGATTTCAGCATACGCATTGCACTTTCACATCCAAGAATGATCATTTTTAGTTATTGAATTTATATAGAACTAGCATTTCATTTTCATGCAATGTAAATATTTAGTATATTTGCATGCATAAATTTCAAATGTGTGCGTTATAGAAGTCCTGATGAAAAAATGAATTTTTAAAATTCTTAACCTGTAGCTTGTCAAAAATAGTGTAGAAATCAAGCTAGAATCACTGATAATCTCTCTCTCTCTCTCTCTCTCTCTATATATATATATATATATATATATATATATTGTTGCGAAATTTTCTTTACCGGGGTTCGTTTGGATAGTGGGAGTGATATGGTGTGGAGAACGCTCAATCAGCAGGCAGAAGTAGAATAAAAACAACGACGTTTATTTACACGAAGACACACAGGACAGCACAAAGCGACAACTATATACAGCACAGAAGACGATTATCTTCACCCGAGACGTGTAGCATACACAGCAGCATACAACCAGAATCTACTGCAGACAGTAGCGCACAGCTCAGTTCAGCACTAGCTTGACTCGGTCGCTTCCGACTCCTCCGTCTTCTACTTCTCCGACTCGGATTACTGACTTGACTTCGCTGCTCTCGAACTCGGACTACTGGCTTTTCCGCTCCGTCTTCGGACTACTCCGTCGTCCCCACTACTGGCTTCGTCCTCTCCCCGTCCGACTTGACTTTCTGTCAACCGCAGCCCCTTTTATAGGTCTCAGGAGGCGGGGCTAGAAGCCTCTCAACCAATTAGGAACGTTCGAGGCGTATCTCGGTTCCTACTGGACGGATCGGGAAAATTCTCGAAGTTTCGGGTATTATCTATTTTGGCGCCAAAGTCGCCAAATGGTCGCCAAGTTTGTTGCCAAGCTCTGGGACCTCCGACGCACTAGTCCCATTCAGATGACTGTAAAACTTTCTTTCCAATGATGGAACAAACTATGCTGGGAAGCCGAATTGCAGGTTTGTAACATTATATATATCTTTAAGATGGTGCAATAATAGTTTGCTTTGGATTGAGTTTTCTGAACTATAGCTGAAAAAATAGAATGTAATAACAAAATATTAGTTTTGGATAATTTTTATGACGATCACATGAAAAAGTTTGCTGAAAGGTAGTTTTGAAAGTGTTTTTTTTAACCCAAAAGCAACATTCTATATTAGTAGACTAAAGTTAAATAAAGAGGAGAATTTTGACTTCTTTCTTTATAGTATTTTATCATTTGTACAAGTTTCAATCACTGTTATTTTTCTCTTCAATATTTATCACTAACTCTGGTTTGATTGCATTATAATATATGCTATGCATGTAATTATATTTTAACTGTAAAATACATATTAGTGGAAACATTTAAACTTTCAACAGAAAATAATTTTTAAGACTCAAAAAGAAAATAGTTAAGACTTATTCAAAAATTAGGAGAAGCGCCCGTCTGGTGGGTTACTGACCTGTTAACAATATTTCAGATATGAATGTCACAGATTAACAAATGAAATTTGTAACAAAAAATCTCATGCATAATGCTAAAATAATGCTTATTGCTTAAGAAATAAAAAAAAAAATCGTGGAATTCTTTAGATATAAATATAATATGAAAGTCTTTTTTCCAGGAAGTGGCATATTCTTTATTCATAATGTTCATTAACACTGAAATTGAAAGCTGTCGCTAAAATCTTATCAAAACAAATATTGATTCGCAAGGATATTCTTTACACATCATTTTCTCAAACATTTAAATTAAAATTTAAAATTAAATTCCGATTAAACAAAATACTGATCCAGCGACAGAAAAAAAATGCAAATCCACATACAAAATAAAAAAAAAGTTAAGAGAAAATATTAGCAATAAGTGAGAATATAATGCAACGAAACAAATATAAAATAAAAGAAGTAATTGCAAAATTCAATCCAACATCAAAATGTAAACAAATAGTGAGCCTAACGATCTCACAATGAATTTTGATTCCTTTTCATCTTGATTAACAGATAGATCAATCAGTCGATTTAAATACACGCACATACACACATAAAGAAAACTATTTGAATTTCTGGAAACTAAAAAAGAAGTTTGGATTTGAACATCCGATAATAACGCAGATAAATGGGGGGGATATTTTTAACTCAATCCCTCCTTACATTAATTACTGACTTTTTATATTATAGATATTAGAATTTTTCAAGGGAAATTCACATAAACAAAACGATTTAAATGTTTGCAAATAAAATAGGTTTTTGGATTTATTAACTTATTTCTTTTTCAAAAATATTATAAGATCAAGTTTCAACCTTGTACTATAAAATCAAGCATATCAGTGTACGTGAAAGAAGGTTACTTTTCGTTAGCAATTAGGGATGAAAAGTACGGGTTATTTTATATAAAACATAGACTATAAGATTTAAAACAATATTTTATAAAAAACATAAAGATTATATAAGATATTATTAAACTGGGTGTAATGATAAATCTTTGAGTTAACTATATTTGAAAATCTTGAATTATCACAGTAAAGAAGAAATATATTTTATTCACTAATTTCATTGATGTCTATAAAATTTTCAGAAATTTATTTTATTAATACTTGCCTAAGATGAAAACTATTGCGGTATCATTACATTGCCACTAACATGAAATACAAATGCTTTTATTCTACCTCATAAACGTCAAATATGATAAATTACCAATATCTAAAATTGCTCCAAGTCTAGACACTTCTCTTGTTTTGAATCGCGTTGGAAGAAAAAATAGACTTCGAAACTATCAATAAAATAAATAAAATGAGGTGTGAAAAGTTTTGCTATAATTCCCAATTTCCCCTTTTTTTATTACTTTTAACTCACCTGTTTTACTCAAAGTTTTCATAATCATTATTGCGTATAAAATTTTTTAAATTTGAATTTTCTAAATGCAACTATTATGATATTTTCATTGATTTCGGCTTATGGTATGTATTGTAATTGCATGAAATATGAGAAATACAGGTGATTTAATATTAGGGTGATATGTAGGAATTCTTCTTAATATCCTCGCACGCACGAACACACACACAATTATAATTTAATATATCTGAACGATACAAAACATTGTGCAGAATCATAATTTAAATATAATTTTGAATATTTTTTGTGAGATTTCCTTTTTTTTATGCATAGTTATATACATAAAAAAAGTTATTTATGCATAGTAATTATTTTGTTAGTTTATGCATAAAAATATTGATTGGTTAGAACTGTGTATTTTCTTTAGAACGCATAGTAATTATTCGACATATCGTGATGAAAAACAGCATTTATGGAATTTGTATTTAAAATATTTGATTCCTAAAAGTCTATGAGTTGAATTGAAATCCTTTTTTTACCAAATATATTGATATACAAATTATCGATCATTTTAATCTTTAAATTCAAGGATCCATCTATATGGAAATTTATGTTGGTTTTTTTAAGGGATAAAGTTGTAGAATATATATTATATCTTAAGAAGGGTGGTAAAAGTTGAAAACCGTGTGCAATTTAATCAAAAAAAAAATATGGAGTACACATTTTTAACATTTGGGTCAAATTAATACAAAATGTATTCTAAATTAGCACATCTAACAGAAAATCCTTTTTTTCTACTGATTTCTATAAAAGAATTCTCTGTTCAGAAATAATAAATCTAACAAAAAACATTTAATGAATTTCTCATTTTAATATAACGTGTTAATAAATCGTTTTCAACAAAATGCCTCTTTTTTAGTTCTTTAACAAACGAAAAATATTTTTATTAAAATAGTGCCAATGTATGAATTTAGCATAAATACATTTTTATTTGAAATTATCCTGCGGTTTTAGAAAATTAAAATGTTTCCATGGCAACACTTAAAAGCAGCTGTCTCAAAATGATTCTATTCTTTCATTTATTCGAAGTGTCTCTAGCAGACATGTTTTTCTTGGTAATCTCGATGATTTGTTTGCAGAAATTCAAGCATTAATGTACATTTAATTACTTCTAATCTAAAATTTAAAAAAAATGTAGGAAATTGATATTAAACCTAAAGAATAAATGAAAAATAAAATGCAGAAAAATTTGCAGATGAGAATGATAGTAAATCCGCTAATTTGTTTTTCATTTTAGGGAGCAAATCTTCTTATAAGCTGGATGTATTAGCTGCGACGCTTAAATTTCAGACAAATTGGAGAATGATCTGGCAAAGAATGGAATATTTATCATATTTTAATGTTTAAAAAATAGTTTCTATGAAATTAATTAGGGCAAAGCTTTTTAAAATTTTCTATTCTTAGTTGTTTGTAGACTATAAGTTTTGCGATTACCACAAAACCTTTAAATAAATTAGTGGAAAGAGGTTAAACGCAAAAGTCTAAATCCAAAACAAAATAAAAAGGCAAAAGTATGATTTTTCTTATAAATTTAATTTTCTAAAAAGCAAAACACAAGTCTATTACAAGAAAAGTAAAATAATACTAAGACGGAAATATAAGTATACAAAAAAGTCTAAATTTTCCAAAACACACTTCTGATTCAAAAATATTGAATATGTAAGTCTAATAATACATAAAAGTTCAATAAAATATATACAAGTCTAATTCTTAAATATAGATGTAAACATTGAATTTAAGAGCAACATTTCCCAGGCTTAACCTCATTGCTTCTAAATTTGTTTTAAATTTGAATGGATATAGAAAAAGTGTATTCGTCAAAACATAAAGCTTTAATATCTCAATTTTA
>JAPMOR010011025.1:97625-118335 GCA_026543865.1 Argiope aurantia
CTCAAAGTTACTTTGTATACGAAAAATCAAAAATAGTACTGAAAAGAAAATGATAAAATTAAATTATTTATAATAATTTTTGCCTTTAACCTAAATAGCTCAGAATTCTAAACTTTAATTTCCTATACAAGATTTTTTTAATACTTGAAAAATGCATATATAGGATAAAATCTATAATTTCATAATCGAATACTGGAATAATATTTAGATATTCAGCTTTCAATACAAATAAATAATTTAGTAATTTTAATATTATTTACCAAGCAAATTAAAATTTTTCTGAACAATAATTTGAATATGACTTTGTCAAAATTGTTGTGGTCAGGAAATAAGCTTCACTTTTTCATCATAAGTTTACTATGGACAAATAAATATGCCCAAACATATTTATAGGGAGAAAAATACTTTGACAGGCTTTTGAACTAAGAATAAATTCATTTGTTATACCCAAATAGAATTTAATTACTTTAAATTAATGCATTTTAGTCATCAAATAATAAGTATTAAGTGCTTTTGTATAAGCAATGAACTTATTTATTAAATGATTTTTTTTCTTAAATTTGTTGGAAACGAATTTTATCCAGAATCTTATTTTTACACCCAGGTTTTGTAAATTATGTCTTTCAAGGTACTGATCTGCCAAGAAACTTAGGAAAATTACGTGAGAACAGTTCAATAAAATTAAATCACTCAAAATAATTCACATATACTTATATCTGCTGGAGTAATTTAGCTACCATTTGGAAACAACGGATAGCAGTGAAAATCTATTCACTCCATTATTTGTCCAACGGAATTCATCTTGAGTAAAAGTATATGTTATCGAAACTTGTTGGAATTAGTATCTTATCAACTTCCGCGTTCCGCCAGGCACAAAAATAGATTATCTGAGTTGTACTACTCTACAGATTACCGTACAATGACTGCTGAGAATTATATAAAAATACAAAGCGAAATGCCAGGAAACCTCTATTTAATCTCATCCTATGTGTACATAAATATTAGAAAGAATAAATGAAAACAATACAATGTAACATTTTAGTAGGCATTTTTTTGTTCAGTCAATGAAGTAAATGGTTGGGAGAGGCTCTCTTAAGAGACTGTAACCGTGATTAATTTTTACTTAGTAGTTATACGGGGAGGAATAATATTTTCATCAGAGTATATGCCAGAAAGGCGTTTGGGGGCCCTGTCCCGACTGTTTTTTATTGTTTAAAGAGGAGGACATGTCATTAAGTAAGTTTCCAGATTTCCTGGAAACTGTAAAAACCGAGTACTAACTAATTGCGGGGGATGGCCGAGACGGTAAATCGAAAAACTGGACATAGTGACAAAATAAAGTTAATAATAATCAAAAATTGTAAAAAAAATAATAAAACAGGAACGATGAAAGAACATTAATAAAGTGCTGTACTAATTATAATGAACTAATTGTTAAAGTGCTGTACTAATTATAATAACTAGTTATTAAGATGCTGTCTAATTACAATTAACTAATTTTTAAGGCTCTCTACTCCTTTTTCTTCACTGTTTATTATGTTTATTATGAAATTCATTGTTTATAAACAACTTCATTGTTTTCCACATAGTATGGAAAGTAAAAAATTGGAAATTTTAATATAGTTTGTCCGAGACTGAATGTTAATACAGGAATTAGAATAATGAGATGTATTGTTGTAAAAATAATTAAAAATATTTTTAAAAAGTTATTAAAAATTAGAGTAAAGAAGCACTTGGAAAAAATTAGAGTCATTGAAAAGTTTATATTATTAATTTAAAATAGGTGGAAAATAACTTTTATGAAATAATGCACTACGAAACTATTCAGAAAATACTTTAACATTTTAACTAAAAAAATCCAATTAATATTTAAAAATATTTCTTAGTGAATTTCTTAATTAGGTATCATACTTGAAACCTCTAGGACATACGGCAAAAAGAACTTTTAATGACTTTTTTAATGATGAATGCGGAATGAAAGCAGTTTTAAATAGTACACTAGTCTATGAACATTGTCATTTTACTGAGAAATGGAAATCATTTTCACATAAGCAATGAAAAAAAAATTAATCTAACTTTTGTTTTTATGCTAATATTCACGAAAGAAGTTGAAGTAATATGCAAGAGCCAAACGGTTTCATTAGTTCTTTCCTTAGAAAAATATTTAAAGAACAAGCCGAATGGATGCATAAGAAGTTCACTTTATATACTAAGAAATATATTAAGTGTTCCTAAAATTTTTTGAATGGCAGTATTTATGAGCTGTGATCCGTCAATGAAAGCTCAGAAAAATAATTTTTATTCATCACAAGACGAATGAATATTGAATTGAAACAAATATATTTTCTCCAAATTAACTGAAGTTGCAAATTTTAAATTCAAATCAAGAAAGGAAAAACACAATTTTTCTCGTTGTTTTTACGCCATTTTGTATTTACAAAAACATTTTTTCAATACTAGAATTCTACTCTTCGGATCCTAAATTAGATTATTGTTGCAAGTTCAACAATGGAGATTTAATTATATTTCTTCAATATAAATCCTTCAGTCATACAGCATTGCAAACATTTTACTCAAAGTTAGAAGACTTGAGAATTTCATATCTTTCTATTTTTCCACCAGAAATATTTAAGAATAAAGGAATGAGAAGAAATAACTCAAATAAGATAAATTATCAGAAAAGAAATTTCTTTTTTTTTGGCGCAGATAAAACCATATTCACAAGTATTAAGACTAATAATTAATACACGGGGAAATAAAACATTCTGTGGTGATTCTACACATACATTCATGACTATTCAGAGCCAAATTGCTTTGAGATGGTTACTCTACAATCCAAAGTGCTTGGTTGAGTGGCTGCTCTACTCTCAAAACCTGCAGCTAGTACATTCAGCTCATGCATATTTTAAAAGGTAGTAAATGTGTAAAAAAAATCTTTAAAAAAATCTTAATTAGAATTTTAAATAATTACAAATTAAATTGAAGTTTGACGGGTTTTTTTGCAATAATTTTCGAAAATATTATTGCATCAAAAAATTTTACACCATTTCAAAATTTAAGAATCTTTCTTTTTAATTATACAAAAATCGTGCAACCCTTTCTTAAATTTCAGTAATTTTCTAAAAAATTTTATTTTTGTCTAATTTTCAATAATAGTTTCCATTCGTGCCCTGAAATTTCAATCATTTTCGTTACTTCATTAAATATTTTGTACCGGGAATTTCCTTCATTGTTGAAAACTAAAGAGGAAGTTAATCTGTGAAGTTAATGAGACGATTAAAAAAGTGAAGTTGCAGATCATCGAAATTTAGATGATACATGAATCACTTAGTTTCGTTTTAAATAACCTGTAGTGATATGCTATTGGTATCAATAAGAAACATTCATATATTCACATTAATGGGTGACAAACTGTTCATAAAAGATGATGAGTGAAAACAAATATGCCTAACTCTTGAAGACATAGTATTAATGAATATTTTCTTCCTTGATTTTTCACTTACCTCTGCTATTATAAAAATAAAGACGAAGACATGTGAGTATGGATTTTTTTGTTCTGTAAATCAGACCATGAGACCTATAGTTACGAAAACTTGAACATGCATAATTTGGAGGGTGGAAGCGTGCATCTCGAATCACGTTTGTTGATTTTTTTCAGAATTTTTTATTAGTTAATTTTAAGTTGGATTTTCATGTTTTTCGGTGATAAATTCAAAAAGATAAAAATAAACATTGCGTAAAAATAATTTTTACGAAGTTCCAAAATTTTCAAAATTTATTTCTTTAAAGATGTTATTTTAAAAGTCACGCAAATTTTGTATGGTTTTTGACAATTAAAAAAAATATTTTTTTTGTATAATTTACAGCATTGTTTACCTAAATTTTAAATAATTTTTTTTTGCTTATCAAATACTTAATGGTGTGAATTGAAATATTTTCTCCCATTGTTGAAAACTAAGGAAGAAAAATTCTGTTTAATATTTGGGTAGCTTACAAGATAAGTAAAAGAGTGAATTCTCAATACATCGAAAGTTGAAAAACATATTAATTGAAAATTATATTTAATGATGTCATGGAAATAGTCTCCTTTAGGAAAGTTCATATACACAAGAGAAGAAGATATATAATGTTATTAAAATAACACGGTTTTGATTTCTAAAATTTAGAAGAAATCATGGACATAAAATTCAGTCCAAACGATTTAACTGAAATCAAATCTAAACATTTTCGACGAACCAGCTGGTCATCAAGGGCCGCTACTTTATAATATTAGGTAAGTAGAAACATTTGGTAGTATATGTAGTTTCTTTCTTTTCCCTCATTTAACTGAGAAATGAAAAAAAGGCAGATATTCGAACTATTACGTGTTATAAACTGCGCAGAAATTAGTTTGAACCATCAAGCTGAATCTACGTAGAAAAACAGAAATGGATGAAAACATATATTTTTAGCGAATAATGTGTCGTGTGTCATTAAAATACTAAATATCTCTGAAATGAAGAGTTATGTGTATCCAGGAAATGTTCGTACTTTTATGAGCAGCTGTTCAAACTATATTTAGTATGTGACAGTTGAATAAATATAAATAGAACAAGCGAATTGATTCTCATTTGTATTGCTATTTTTTTTCTTCTGTAGTATTTCCTTATTCCACTATAGTAAATGATGTAATAGATACATTTTTTTAGTTTTACTAGCGCAGGAAACGCGATATCAGAATGAAAGAATTATATGATAATTTAATATAGTTTCATTTTGATTATAAAATATTGAGTTGTTCGGAAAGTAATTTCGTTTTTTCCCGACAGAGGATTTAATTGAATTTTTTGCACCCAACTTCACATTTAAGATGTATATTTTTTATATGCTTTGAGAGCTCATATAGCAAGGCTTGTGTGTGAAAAATTCCAATTAATTCTACGCAGTAGTTTTTGGTTGATGCCCTTTTAAATATGGAGAGCGATAAGTAGCATTTTCGCCATATCTTACTGTTTTACTACAGAAAGGGTAAAAATGCTGTTCAAGCCAGAAAGAAATGGACCGATGTGTATGGAGCAGGTGTGTTGACAGTACGCCAGTGCCAGAACTGGTTCGCTAAATTTTTTAGATGATAAAACCTTCACCTCTAATGAGGAGGTCAAAAACCACCTCGCTCAGTTTTTTGGCAGCAAAGACCAAAAATTTTATGAGCGTGGAATTATGCTACTACCAGAAAGATGGCAAAAGGTGTTGGACCAGAACGGCCAATATATAATTTAATAAAGTATTTGTTTATTATACGAAAACTGTCTCTCATTTCCACACACACACACACACACACACACACACACACAAAAAAAAACGAAATTACTTTCCGAACTACCCAATAGCAAATTTTAAGGTTACAAACTTTTTTATTCTGCAGTTATTATAAAAGAAATTTACAGATATTTTGATGTAGTTAATTTATTGTAGGATAAACGGTTTTAGAATGCAGTCAATTTTTGGTGTCGTAGCAGTTATAAATGAATTATATAACGCAACAAGTTTTTCAGTCTGCTTTGAGATCAAACCTTTTGTCTTAGAAGTTACAGTGGGAAAACGCTAACATTTTGTTCAATTTTTGATTAATTAAAATTCTATTAATGTTTAAAAAAATCGATATTGCCTAAATATGATTTACCAAATTTGGCCAAAGCATATATAAGCCAAAATTGGAAACACTAGGTCAAATGATTTAGCCTGCAGAGCGCCGATGACTTCCACTTACGTATGCACATACACATACATAAATAGTAATGAAAAAAGTTATTAATAATTTAATCATTCTTCCTTTTGACTTTAATTGGATATTTTGATATGCAATATTATAATTTCCGATTTACTTTTTAAATCCAACTTCTTATTAATTCTCTTATCTTATACAATGTAATCATTTTTTACTTTTTAAAGCTTTTGAAAATTGTCTACAACGAAATGTCGATTTCAATTGTGAAATAATGACAAAGAGTTTAATTATTTCCTTGTTATGGAATGAAAAGGAGGATAAATTTATGAGAAAAAAACTAGTTTATATTTAAAAATGTATTCTTAATATTTAATTTTTATGAAATAAGTATTTTATTCAAAGATCCACTCACTTAAGCATATTTTAAAGCAAACTGATTGTTAACAGCATCTGTAAAACAGAAATCAACTTTGTACACAAATAATGAGTGTTATTATCAAAACAAAACAGACCAAACCAATAAAAAAAAATTTGAAAATAGATTTCAAAGCATTTATTTCAAGAAGGAGTGGAAGCGATTCTTAAAACCTTTGATTTATAATTTTAAAATTAATTATTTTTATTTTATAATTTGTTACTTTATGCATAATTTTAGAAAATACATTGGATAATCTTTTGCATCTTTTCCTGCTCCGTTTATTTAATAATATTTGTTATTAAGTCTTACAATTTATGATGCACTGTTTCTATCAACCGAAAATCTAATGATTGATCACGGTTTCTAATAATTAACATACTTTAATAATAAATGATAGAAAAAAATTATAAAAATATAATTACATTAAAAATGAAACATTCTTATTATAGTTGGCATCACGACGATTAATTTTAATGCAAAAGTATATACTAATGAATAGAAAGTGTTAGAAAAGTTAAAACAAATTATCATGTGGTTTTCAAATTATTATTCTGGAGTCCTGCTATAAAAGAAAGTTGAATATCTTTTCTTACCATGTATCAACAGGATAATGTTTCGATGACTAAAATTATTATGCAGATTATCTAAAAACTTGTGGTGAAAGCTCATAAGCCAGTTAACAGCTACTCCACCAGAGCAATTGCTTTTGTATTGTGGCCATGTTACTCGTCTGCGAACTACAAGGTCCCAGGTTCTATTCTTGCTCATTATAATTGCTACATTGATGACACGGACGTGATCCTTCAACCTTCATACAGCTGTTGTGGCGCCACCTACCCACAGCAAACCAGATTCACTTGACGCAGAAACACAAAGTCGTCAGACACATTTGACGAAGCAACAGCATCAGCAACCACTCTCTCACACACGCTCGCCATAATGTTTGGTGGTGCTCAAATGGGTATGGGCGCATTAGAATCAACAGCTACTACATCACCACTCAACAGCCATATCGTTCGTCTCACCTCCGACTCACTGGAGGGAGAGTCTGTGGTGAAAGCTTATAAGCCAGTTAACAGCTACGCCACCAGAACAATTGCTTTTGTATTGTGGTCAGGTTACTCGTCTGCGAACCATAAGGTCCCAGGTTCTATCCTCTCTCAATTCAATTCGCCACAAACTCATTGAAATAGTTCCTATGACATGTCTTTCAAAGAATTTTGGAGCGCAATTGAATACATTATATTCTAATTTCAAGAATTATTGAGAGAATACATGACGGAATATAAACATGCCGTTAAAAGAGTGAAAGCAAAGCAGACACCGCCTCTGTTTCAATGAATTTGCATATTTTTACATGGGTCCATAAAAAATAATCAAAAGTATCAAGAATCAAGAAATTGTTTAAAAATACGCTCACAGTAAGGTCCTGAATGAAAAAATGTCACAATCGAGTTTCAGAACCGTTATTACTTTCTCGTATGCAAAGCATACAAAGAATAGAGATTGTAATCTTAAAAAGCTCTAGGAAGTTTGAAAAATTTCCATGCTTCAGATCTCACTAAGTCGGAAAAACACATTTCTGGAGTTTTGTAGGTTTTTGTCAGTTTATCTGAATATGATAACTCGAAAATGCTTTGAACTAGATTAATGTAATTTTATATATGGAATTTAATATCAAATTTTGATCGAAATTCATTCAGGAGGAGTCTTATTGTCTGAGTACAAGTGAACACGGTTAACTATGAAACGTCAAGAGCTGCATAAATAAAAATTAGTGCACAGAGTTCAAAGTATATAACCATATAATTTTTAAGTCTGTCAGTCTGTAATTTCGCATGGAGGTAAACGCAATGGCAAATAAATGAAATTGCATATGATTTCATTAGAATAAATGAAGGAATAATTTATACAATTACAATTCTATGTTGAATTTTTTTTCAATCGGTTGAAAATACTTGCACAAAATACAAAATTTTATTTTATGGTATTTATGCATTAGCCACAAGCTAGCGATTAATCGTCACGAATAATCGTCAAAAAATTCTCCAATGATAGGATGTTATATGCAGTAAAAACACTAGTTTCGTGGACAAGACATTGATTTTGTAACTGTTGTTTATCAATGCCATGTGAAGGATTCACAGTCTTTCAAAAGTTCCACAATTTTTTGCTGTGGTAGGTGACTAACAACTTTTTATTAGTCATTATGCGAGAAAGTTTTGGGTAGACTACTCTTGTTAATTCGGCGACTTCTGCTAGAAATAATAAATGCCAGATGTTCATCCAGATTGCAAAGGAGTTTACTATACTTTCGGAAACTTATCTATCCTGTCATGCATTAAGTGACTAGCTACGTAAAAGAGGGTTATTTGCGACATAACCCTTCATTTGCCTTCTCTAACAGTGAAATGCGCCTTCTGAAGAAGTGCGGAGATAAAACGAATTAGAATAGTTTTCTCTTAAACACCGTTTTTGATTAGGAAGCGATTAGAAATCCACTACAAGCTGAAGGGAATGCAATGAGAGAAAGAAAGCTTAAAAAATATTCGTGAAAGGTATCGATGTATAGTGTTACGAATCCGTAATGCTGCTTCCCAGCATAGTTGGTTCCATCATTGGAAAGAATGTTTTACAGTCATCTCTATGGGACAGAGTCTGGGCGTCTTGTTGGGGGTCCCAGAGCTTGGTGACAAACTTGGCGACCATTTGGCGACTTGGCGACCAATTTGGAGACTTTGGCGCCAAAATAGATTATACCCGAAACTTCGAGAATTTTCCCGATCCGTCCAGTAGGAACCGAGATACGCCTCGAACGTTCCTGATTGGTTGAGAGGCTTCTAGCCTCGCCTCCTATAAAAGGGGCTGCAGCTGCCAGAGGAGTCCAAGTGAAGTCCGAATGTAGAAGCTAGTCAGTAATTCGAGTCGGAGAAGTAGAAGACAGAGTAGTCGGAAGCGACGGAGTCAAGCTAGTGCTGAACTGAGCTGCGCGCTACTGTCTGCAGTAGATTCTGGTTGTACGCTGCTGTGTGTGCTGTTGTATGCTACACGTCTCGGGAAAAGACAATCGTCTTCTGTGCTGTATATAGTTGTCTCTTTTGTGCTGTCCTGTGTATCTTCGTGTAAATAAACGTCGTTGTTTTATTTTCTATTACCGTCTGCTGATTGAACGTTCTACACACCATATCACTTCCACTATCCAAACGAGCCCCGGGTAAAAATTCGTAACAATATGATAAAATCTTGGTATGGGTGTCATCATATTAAACGGCCGCACTGACCGCCATATTTTTATCAGTACATCCTTGAATATTGAAGTATACGAATCTTTAAATCAAGTTGATTAAGTGTAGAATTTGTTAAGCTTTTCGACCACTGTAGGAAGACGTTATTTGTTTAGTAATATATACTCTGCATTAATAATAACATTTGTAAAAGGAGAGCAACATATGAAGTAGCAAGTGTTTCTTCGAGTATAAATCTGCTAGAACATGTATGGGACGAACTAGGGATAGCGAGTACTCTTTTTATGATGCCTCACATAGCACTCATCTGAAATTTATGAGACAATTCATCGTTATTACATTTATTATTATTAGCATTCCTGGATGATCTTATGTAACTCATTGAAAATCTCATATATATTTCCATTTTATTCAGGGATGACAAGACACCTTATAAATGTTATTGAAACTTTCCCTACAACATCTTACATCACATTTTTTATATAATTTTACAATTTATATTTTTGCAGGTACAAGTGATTCTGGATTTTGAAAATATGACAGCTGTAACAAAATAAATCGCATGTTCTTAATTGTTAAATTAATTAAATTATATGAGTTTTTATAGTTTCTCTTTAATTTTACGACGTCAGAGCAGTTTAAGAATTTCCTTTTTTTAGTTTCCCATGATTTTTAGATAAGAACACCATAATATATATTTCATTATAGATATGGAACAAATGGAACAAATGGATATGGAACAAATGATTCGAATCTGAATATCATCCGCCTTTCTGACGATCTAATTTGGAATCTTGTGTTCGCAACTCCTTCCATGTATGGGCGTTTATAGTGAAGACTGAAGAGACTCTCCCTCTTTCTATTAGGCAGCTCTCATTTTCCTTGAACTTTAGCGTCGGATTTCTTCTCCTGGCAACAATGGTCTGTAGTATTTTTGGTGTCCAGTGTATGCGCATGTACATCGTAATCTGTATGATCTCCACATCGAGAGGTCAATATGACTTAGATGTTGCAATTTTTTAATTCAAATTAATTGTTTCTGTTTGTAAATAAATATTTCTTTTATTATCCAGCAGCATCTTCTGATTATAAGAGAGTCAGATCATACAAAACACTTTCAGCAGCATAGTTTTGTTATTGTCTTCCCAAGGCCCTGCTGAAAGTATTATCTCTACTTAAAATTAGTTTAACTGGAAATTTTATTAGAAATTATTGTAGTTGGGTGCTTGGGTTTTTATCCAATGAACAATTCGTGGTTACCTTTTGCTTATTTATTTTTGCAATTCGACATCACACACACACGACACAAGGATGAAATCATATAACATTTAGGATAACACATAGCATTCCACATTTAATATTTTAGCTAACAACGAACGAGTTATACCTAATTGCACTAGCTTAGTCCAGAACAGATGCGGAAGTAAAACGCATGTGATCGCCATTCACTCTCAAACTATAAAAGTTAGAGCGCCATCTATTAACAATATTAGTTAATAAATTTAGCATGTGGATAATAATGCAATAAAAATAATAATTACAAATAGCAAAATTGCATAAACAACTAGTAGACACTTGTTTAAATTCAATAAATTCCACGTCCACCACATGAATGGAGAATTCCTACACTATTATTATTATTTTTCAAACGCCTGAATAATATGATTGCCGATTTAATCAGCAAAATATATTCACGAATTTTGACCAAACGTTTCTCATCTTAGTCCCAAATTTTCCAGATTATTTAAATTTTTTATGTAATACTGTATATATAGAAACGGGTAGTGGATACATAGCTAGCTATTAGTGCAGTATATACAGAACATTATATCCATGATACTATTATGATAAATATATATAAAATATTTCTTGATATTTGCAAATAAATATACATTATTAAATAGTAATTTTATGAATTAATCAATTTAATTGAATTAATCAATTTAATTGAATTCATCTGTATAATTATTATTTATTTAGGTTGGAAACACTAATTTCTGGAAACCATTTTTTGACTTTTCATTTTAGATCATATCTTTCTTTTCCTAAAACTGATTTTTATTTTTCCTCATTGTCTCAAAAGACAATATGCAATTTGAAATAGATTACCAAGGCACTTAAGAGCAAAAAAAAAAAACCCATTGTGATATCACGAAGCTCGACTCCATAAAAAGGCTCATGTATACAATAGATGAGACATATACAGGGGGTTTTAGTGAACCGTTTCAAAACTTCTATGAGGGGTAGGGTACATCCTGACAACTTGAAATCATAGAGCAATGTGCGGTCGAAAATGCTTTCCTGAAGCGGTGTTGCACACAGAAGCATCATAAGGAAAAGAGACCGTAAATGAGAAATCGTTTTAATAATACATGAAAAGAAGCAAAAGGTACATGGATTAAAGTAAGTGTTCGAAGTTTCTTCCACGGGCTACAATGCACGCCTCACATCTCCGACGCATGAACATCCGAACATTCTGGTATACTCCAGGCATATCTCGAATCTCTCCGGCAGCTACTGCGATTCTTGCAACGAGCTCCTCAGCAGTGTCAACAGGGTTCACATAAACTAGCGATTTCATATGACCCCAGAAATTAAAACCAAGACATGATAAGTCGGGTGACTGAGCAGGCCAACGCACGGGACCCCCACGTCCGATCCCCCATTGACCAAATGTAGGGTAGTTCTCATTTACGGTCTCTTTTCCTTATGATGCTTCTGTGTGCAACACCGCTTCAGGAAAGCATTTCCGACTCCGCATTGCTATATGATTTCGAGTTGTCAGGATGTACCCTTCCCCTCTTAGAAGTTCTGAAACGGTTCACTGAAACACCTTGTATGAGGCTGAAATAACATACCACAAATGTCTGTGGCAATTTGACTTATAAAAATGCTTTATTGAGGAGATCATGGACTCCTTATAAATAAGAGATTTAATTGAAATTATTCACAAGTGATATTCTCGGCAAACCAACTAGTCACTAAACGTGGCTCGTTAATAACAGAAGAAAGCATATGTGTGATTTGTTATCACTTTTGGTGCTCTAAGGGAAAGTCCATTCAGTCTATATTCCTGAAATTTGTCACAAATATACTTTTTAAGATAGGAATATAAATCTCATACTGTTTTTTAAAATTATAATGTTTTGAAATTTACATAAAATTTCGAAGTAAAATCCAAAATCTTAAAAATCTAATCTAACCTAAACTAAATTGATTCTATTCGAACTATGATTGCTTCAATTTTAAAATAAAATTGAAAAAAAATATAGCTTGAAGAGTATCAATTAGTTTCCACAAAATTTTGTCTCTAATTTTAATTATTTTTTATAAACTTTTAAAGTATATTTAACTATATTTTCACATATGAAATGAATTTAAAATCATTAACATTTTAGATACAAATATTTCTTCCTGGAGTTTCCACCCATTGTTGATGAACAAGTTAAAAAGATTCGGTATATTTTAGATATTAAATAAATTTTTGTTTAAGGTATGTTTTAAATAAAATTTTAAAACAATTTGATGTCTTTCTATTTAATGTTTTATTTTGAGAAAAAAGCACTGACCAAAAATTCTTGGAGTTCGCCCAGATTAAAAACTGCTTCTTCTTGTGACATAGATATCTATATAAAAATCTATTATCACGATTAATTTAAAATTTTTGCATTTTTAATGTTATATACACTAAATGCTTCTAATAAATGTAAAAACATCCCTCTCAGCATTATTTAAATTTTGAAACATATTCGTTAGTACAAATTTTAATATTGAATGCTCTACTATCATTATTTTTCGATTCAGCAAGTAAATTATTTGTTTAATTAGTTTAAACATTTGCTAATTCAATGTAAAGTTGAAATTTTGCACGGGATAACGAAAAATTTTGAAGTCAAAAAAGACAATGAACATAACAATATAAGGTTCCAAAATAACATGAGTTAAATGAATATTAAAATTTGAATTTTAAAAATACTTTGCTAGTAAAGTAATTGAGAATAGTTTACATATAAAGGATTTAGTCGGAAATCACTAATTTTTCCGAGCGATATCACCATACACGATTATTTGTATAATTATTCTCTAATATATTGTATATGTGTTCTAACTGTTTAACGTTTTGTCCGATTTCTAATCATATGATTTCGAAAACGAAATTCAAGTAAGAAGAGATGCTTATGCAATGTCGAAAAATGATAATAATAATATGAAATTAATAATCATATTTAATATATAAAGTTTGGTACAACAAAGTTATAAATATATTAAACAATGAACAATTATTTAAACAAAATTTGCAAACCGTGTAGGATAAATCCCTCCACACAATTACTTATAGTATCTTATATATTGATTGACTAGCTATTAGTATCATGAATTAAACTTTGTATGCTTTCTTTTATTCTTTATTTATCCTTTCTTTTATACTTTATTTATCCTTTCTTTATACTTTCTTGTATATGTAATATAGAGAAAGTATTATAATAGTGAAAAATATCAAATTTGAGATCTGCACGTTTCAGATATCTTTCCGTTTAATAAACATTTCTTTGGCAATTATGTCTGTCTGTCTGTGAATACGATAACTAAAAACCACTTTGAGCTGGACGGAAAAAAATTGGTATATGGTTGAAAATTTGTAGATATTTACTGCATTTTAAACAAAATCCATTCAGATGAAGTCTGGTTGTTCAAATATAAATTAACTCGATAACTATAAAACACAAAGAACTAGATAGATAAAATTTGGTGCGCACCAGTGTAAGGATTGTAAACCTTCAAAAATAGTTTCAAATCATAATTTTAAAGATATAATCAATATATACCAGAATTGAAACCACATAAACATAAGAAAACACAACTTTCACATTCAGAATATAATATTACTGAGGTTAGTTAAAGATTCATGAAAACAATTTTTAATGAGATAAAAACTCTGAGTCATCATTTTATTTGAGAAAGTTGTACAAAAAAAGTCTTTTGATTTTCTCAGATATTTCAGTTTTTTTTTAAAGTGAAAACACTAATTCGATTGGTTAAAAAGAGGAGAAAAAAATAAAGTAACACCAAAGGAGAAACAAAATGCAATGTGTGTGAAGAAAAACATCTGTTCTCACTAAGTTAGTGAGTTGAGAAGAAAAAGAAATATGACGAAAAGAGGAAATTAAAAAAATATATATACAGGTAAAAACTCAAAGGAATAAAATAAGTGCAACATTTCAATTATATAAAAAATGTTTATTTTTTTTAAATGGACAGTTAAAAAGTGATTTGATTGATCATGACCCACCTATAAATAATGTTCTATGCAATGAAAGACAAAAGGAACAAAGCTGAGCTAATTTTAAAAATTTCAGAAGAGAAAAAAAATTTGGCTGTTTATTACTTTTTCGTATACATAATATACAAAGAAAGAGTATTATATTGATAAAAAATTTGAACTTGCGCTTTTGACGAATCTCCGAATTTCAGTCCTCCTTAAATTCGAAATGGAAATCGGAATTACATTTGTCTATATGTGAATACAAAAACTTAAAACCATTTTGTGTTGGATGGATATAATTTTGTGTATAGTCTCTACCTAAATTGTAGATTTCTATCAAATGTTTATAAAATTTATCGAAATTCATTCAGATGAAGTCTATCTGTCCATCTATACGAATACAAGTTAATATAATCACATTAAAACGAAAATAACGAGATAGATGAAATGTGGTGTACATATTTACTATAGAAGAAAAGTTCCTTACCAAATTTGAAGAAATTTGATGAGGAACTGATTGTCTATCGGTCTATTATTTTACATGCATATGAATGCATAAGTCAGAGACGCGATTACATAGGTAAATGAAATTTGGTGCGAAGCTTTAGCATCTAAATTCCATTAGATGCTATCTTTGCTGAATTTTTAATCAATACGTCTAAAGGTTTATTGTCTATTGGTCTACACATGCACACTCACGCGCACACACACACACACACATATAAACGGGATATCTCAAAACCACAATTATTAAATAAGTGAAATTTGATATTTAACCTTGTCATTACATTTGTAATTCCTCATAACAATTTAATTGGTTGGAAAAAAGGCATTCACATTATACAATAGATTTCCTGGTGATTTTGTTTTAACCGTATCTCAGTGATTAATCGCCAACTGTTGGACTCAAATAGGCATATTCGTAATTATTGCTTGCAAATAGCAGTGGTTAATAATATACATGTGTCGTTTTTCTTTAAAACACTATGTAGTATTTTCATGAGCAAGACTTGGGAAATAAAAATCTGAGCATTTCCTCACAGCCTTACATACGATCTACACTTTAAGCGGGAGATCCAAAATTTTAGGCAGTTGGTGGGAGCGATAGTATTTTTGTTAGAGAATATGCAAGAAAATTATGTTTTCAAGGTGAGGGGAGGATTTTAGCTGGTTTTCATTTGTAATTGCTTTTGTCAGGCTACTGACTTACCCTTTTGTATCTATCCATATAGTTGAAAGTTCCCTTTCATCTAATACTTACGCCTTCAAACATGACAATCTTTCTTGACGGTACTTGCAAAGATACAGAAAGTAAAGTTCCCACGATAAATAGAAGTGGATAACTGAAGATGGAAGTTACATTCTTTGAATCATTGATTGAATTAATTAAAGATATTTTACTATTTCTTGGGATTGCTCTTCATCAAATGACGAGAAATGCTTTTAAAATGTTACTCTAGGCAATTATTATAAAATTTTCAGGGGTCGAAATGCAGTACTCGTGATGCAGTTTTAGAAGACAATTTAGAATTTTTTAGAGACATTTTAATTTTAGAATGCTTTCTATAAAGAACCAAGACATTATATTTTCTTTTCTCTCTATGATTTATGGATTTTTTTCCTTATTCTACTACTGGCCTGATTATCTCATAGGTAACAGCCTAGGGCCCCTTCAACTTTGTCGAGTTTCGAAGTTTCAATTACTTGGCATTATTTTTAAAGTGATTCAATTTTATGTCTTCATCTGATTTGCGAGAATAATTTAGTCAAATAAAATCCAATTATCATTTAAATTTTAAAACATTAGTTTTAAAAATCATTTATCCGTACTTGTTTCATATTATCACATTCGCTTGCAAATGAATCTTTCTTTATATATTTTAAAATTGGTTATTCGATTTTTGAATTAGTATCTCAAACTATGTGTTAGAATATTTGCTGTTGTTGTTTCTAATGGCACTTGTCAAAGACAAGCCCACGGATTTTAGAAGTCAGTGACTTTAAGCCAAGGGTGTATCTCTTATTTTTTCAGTAGCGCCATCTAGGGCCAAGAGTACGACTTAGTTGCACACACATCACAACCCTTTTTACAGAGCGGACTTCATTCATGCATTTCATTCACTCATCCACAGATAGCAATTTTGACCAGAATCAGAGAACGATCACCTCTGGTCCAGCATCCCCAGTGGTATTGTCTTGGCTTGGAGAACTTTGTAGCCACGACAGATTTATATGTGCGCCAGCCACTACACACATGGAGAGTCTTCGGGCGCGGGGTACGAACTCGCAACCCAAGGGACTCAAATCTAACGCCCTACCAACTGGGCTATCCCGGTCCTCGTTAGAATATTTAGATTCTATTAATGCTTTGACTTGTTTTTTACTATTCTTTTTGAAATTACTTAAAAAAATTAACTTTTTTTATTCCTGGGTGACTGAATACTTGAAAATGATCTCTAATTAAATGCATTATTATTTTTTCGGTTTCTTAGAATACGTATATTAATAATAAATTGAAATAAATTAAAAATCCGATATTGGGGGCGAGTATATAGATCCTTACATGCCTTAATCCAATCATGAATCTATTACTTTCTTTCGTATTTTGTAGTTCAATATTTACCTCCATCTTTAAAACGAAAAATAATATTTTAAAACAAACATTAAAAATAAAGTCATTTCATCGAACTTTCTTTCGTTCGCACCTTGTCACAGCCAGCAAGAACAACAACTACTGACAAGCATATCAACGGTAAAGGAAAAACACGACTGCAAAAGGACAAAAAAGAATGAATCCTGAAACAGAAACCTAAAAGAAAGTTATTCGTCGCGTCTCGGTCCAATCTCAACCGTATCGGCGGAAAATGAAAATATGAGGGGTTAGGAAAGGACCCGGGCAAGTGAGAGATGAGAAAAAAAGGAGGAACTAAAATAATCTATTGTGGAAACTGTCACGTGCACCAGACAGCATTCAATACTCCTCTCTTTTTCGCCTTCTAAGCCTCAAATAGGAAAAAGGAGAAGCAGAAGAAAGAGAAGAAATGATCGAATGTTTTCAGTTGTCTTCCAGAACCCGAAACACTAGGTGAGGTCACCACCAAACAACCGTAAGAAGATTGACTTTCGATCGATTGTGACTCGGACGATTGCCGATAGATGGCGGTATCTGTCAGCAAAGCGGATTGGCCAGTCGGTTTCCGCGCCGGAGTTTTCAGAGTTGTAATTCACATGGAGCGCGACTGGCCGACGCGAAGATTCAGGGACCGGTAGCTATGCTTGGGATGCTTGTCGCTTTCTGCCTCTGGATAATCTTTGGAGAAGGTATTTGGAGCATTTTCTTAAAATAGAAATTAAGTGCTCTTTTTTTTTAAATATGCCATTTTATAATACTAAATTTATCAATTTGGAAAGAAAAAAACATCATGTTTACCATCATGTTTTAAATAACTCGAAAATCTTGCATAAAGATATTTGCGTTTTGACAAATAAATACAAAATGATATATTTGAATATAATCATAATTTTCACTTAAAGCGTTTGGTTGCATTTTTTCATTTTGCTGTATTTTACTGCTTTATAATTGATAAGTTAGAAATAAGTAAGCAATTTTATAACATAAATCGTTTGCTTAAAATAATTAATAAAAAAAATGCATGTTTTATTAGTGATTATTTATTTTATAAATAATTTATAAATAATTATTCATTTGTATGAAGAAGTGAAATATTTAATGATTTTTTTTCCACTGTTTTATATGGCTGGCCAAACGTTTTACGGTTTCACATGCTTCGTGAAAAAAAGTGACATTTTAGTTGAGGAAATTTTCTTACTTGTCATCATTAAATCACTAAAATAAAACATATAAATATAATTTTATAAAATAATTTCGCATAAATAGTCGATTTTATAAACGAAATGTTCCATAAGTAATATGTTTTAATTTAATTAAGGAAAATACTATTTTAAAAATGAAGTTTATAGGTAAATCAATTCCTTTAAAGTTAGGAATAAAAAAACTGTTTTTTTAAATCAAAAAGCAACTAAGACATTAGCAGATATAACGATTTTGCATTTTATATAAGTATATGTTTGAAATACTTCGTCGAAAAATCTTTTTTTATCTTTAAAAGAATTATTTTCCATTTCTTATATGATGTCTTATATACTATTTTAAACTTTTAAACGTGATAAGGTATGACTCCGAAATTCCTTTTGGACAAATGCTCTTCTTGTACATTCTATGAAGTTTAAAACGTGCTTGAAAGCAATGAAGGGAGGTAGTAAAATATTGTCCATACAATAAATGTTTCAATTTACATTTATAGAAACATTTCTTAAAAATGAATTAAAAATTAGACATATAGTGTTCTTTTTTTCTCCTCACTTCAATTCGACAAAAACACAAGGAAAAACATATTTTTTTAAAACTTATGAAAAAAGAAAAGCACAGGTTTGATATAACGCGAATCAATTTATATAAATACACAGAAATAAAATCTACTTCTAAAGTAATTGACTTTTAATCGCTTAATTGCTGTTGAAAGCAGATTTGTTGATATATAGTACTAATGGCCATTGCAGTCAAATGTGCAGTGAAAATTTTTTGCATGCTAATTAGAAAACAATTAAAATAAATTATAAACAAAATGTTACAGAAGTTATAAGCAATTATAAATTTTATACTTAACATCTGCCGATTTTATTCGTAAATTCTTTTCTTTAAATTTATCAAAGTTGGTTACCAGGTATACATTTGATGAATTTCGTTTTGAATTTCTAGATAAGCATTGAGGAATATAACGGGGCTTTTTTTTATTCCCCGATAAAAGCATTCCTTGGCATAATTCCACTTTTTATTTTACTTCCGTTATTTTCAATCATCATTTTTAATTAAAAAAATTAAAATTAAATTGTTTAAATTTTGAAAATAAAAATTATTTATTCAAAATCAAACAAGTTAGAAAATTGTCTTTCTTAATTTAAAAACAAACTTTTTCTAAAGGCTTTACTTAATATATATTTATGATTTCGAAGTTTAATGACAAAAATACAATATTCTTAATCAATGTAAAATTGTAAGAATATTTATTATGAATTTGCTGAAAAATACTTAAATATAGTTTTACTAACTTAATTTAGTTTCTTTTGCATGATAACTTATTTTGAGAAAAATTTAATTTGAAAACAATATAACTTTTTCTTTATAGCATTATATTGAAAATAAGTTTATTCTGTTCTATCATTTATTCACAGAATGATTGCTAAAAAACAAGACGAGATTAAAAAAAAAAGAAATTTTAGAAAACATTTAATAAAGAGTAATACAATTCAAATACAAATTCAATCGATGATTGGATTTATTCTTTTGATTTTTTTGTGTCAAAAGATGGCTAATAAAATCTATGAAATGAATTTATTTCCGAAAGAAATTTTCAATTGTTAATAAAATTATTTTATGAGCTGGGAATAAACTGTGACGAATTTTTGTAAGAATATTGTTAGCTATATAGTTCTAATAAAATTAACTACTAAAAGCTGATTGTTCATTACTTTTGATTTTCTCTCTGAAATTAAATTCAATGTTCCTTGATTTTAATTGAGCATTTGAAAGATTTCTTTTCTAATTATTCGCTCATAAAATTGTTGAACTTTGCATGTCATTTGAGTAAATTACTAAATGTCGAGCTTTTGTGATTCCAAGCATATTCCTTTTATTTAAAATTTAACGTTTTTTTCATTATTTTCCTATAACCTTTTGAGCAGAAAAAGTGTTTTTAGTGTATTTAGCAAAACAAAGGGGAAAAAAATGCAAAATACAAAACAAATGAAAATTTCTTTCAAGTTCTCACAATGCCTCGCTATAAAGAATGGGAAAATTAGAAAGGAAATTTTTAAATATACATATTATAGTGTTCTTTTAAACATAAAAATTATCTAATTCCCTTGTGTTTATATTTCTAACTTATTTATGAAAGTGGAAAATAATCGTCTGATAATAATTTAAAGTATTCATTAAAAAAGTTAATTCAATTTAGACTAGAGCTCTGTATTTAAAAATTCCAAAGAATTCAAATGAT
>JAPMOR010011028.1:0-22117 GCA_026543865.1 Argiope aurantia
TTTTTTTTTTTCGTATTTTCAACTTGTAAATAGTTTAATTTTCATGAACTTGTTTACACTGTACAAAATATTTTTTAGAAAATGATGTCGTGTAAAAAAATGTTTGCTACAAGAAGTCGTCATAAATGGTAAAAGTTTTAAGGGACTAACAATATATTAATGAAAAGAAACATAGCTATTTGATAAAAAGGAAAACATTTCAGTCGACTGTTTCATTTTATTGCTTTTAAATAAAAGTCAGGAGGGTGAGGTATCAGATGGAAAAGAAAGATGTTTAATCTTCTAATTGTGCTTTAACAAGTATTATTTAAAATCCCATACACGAATATACACTTTAACAGTGAGATGCTAGTGGCTGGATATTTTTTCTATTTTTTTTATTATTATTCTTAACGAAATACAGATGTGGCGTATTTCCTCGGAAAATGCTCTAGGAAGATAACCTACTCCCGTATGTAGGATTTAAAGACAGAATTTTACTAGTGCTATCTA
Organism: Argiope aurantia; assembly: GCA_026543865.1. Classification (NCBI taxonomy): domain Eukaryota; kingdom Metazoa; phylum Arthropoda; class Arachnida; order Araneae; family Araneidae; genus Argiope; species Argiope aurantia. The sequence goes on from JAPMOR010011028.1 coordinate 493, forward strand.
TGAGACCAGGGTCGTTTTGATCAGCAGAAGATGATATATTGTTAGTTTAGTTATATTAACGTCCCGCTTTAAAGCAACACTAGGGCTATTTTGATACGGCCCTCGTGATTTTGAATCGAGGTCAGATGACGACACCTGAGCTGCCACCCCCTTTTCCACACCATGTCACACCAGCGGGAGCACATTTGGCCAGGACGTTTAGCGTGCACCAGACCCGCTTACACGACGGTTCTTCGGTGGAATCGGGTCTCGAACCTGAAACCTTCCAGTTTCGAAGCCGAGATCTTACCACCAGGCCACCGCGGCTCAAAGAAGATGATATAATTAGATTCTAATCGTGAATTCTTGACTACTAAACATGAATGGATACAAGTTAAACAAATATATATTAGAACCACGACCACAAAATAGATTTGGATTTCAGCAATTGGGATTTAGGGTCTTGAAAGTTTTGAAATTTTAAGCTGACAGTAACTTTTTATCAAAACAGAGGCTTAAATATACATAATACATAATCATTTAGATTTAGATACATATTTACATAATCAATACATTTTCATAATACATAATCGCATTAGTTATTTTTTCTACGTCTCCGATAAAAACTATCTTTTCTTATAAAATTTCTTCTATCCCACCTAAATGTTCTTCAAATATGTGGATTTAAGTCAGCGGATTTTCGTCTTCTTGAAGCTTGCAAAAATAGTAGCTTAGTTGTGTTGGCGACGATGATGAAACTTACTTTCTTTGGAAGAGATTTCTACATGAGAGGGGGTGGGGGGGGGGGGGGGGGGGATGGTTATTTTGTAACCGATCACAATGCCTATGTTATTATTCACAGCGTTCAATCCTGCAGTTTTTCATGTATCTATGCTATTCACGTTTTTTTCCTTATTTTAATATTTTTGCTTTATATCTACATCATTTTCGCCAGTTTAAGCTTTCGAGTTTCCATGATTATTTCAATACTACAAGGAAGAAATCTGTAAAAAATAACAATATATGAATTTATTTTTTTAAGAATGGGTAAAAAGGAATAATTTACCTGTATCCATAATTCTTTTCGTTTGCCGCAGCTGCTACAACAGCACTCACCAAACCCGCCAGAATTCCAGGCATACCATGAAGATTATTAACTCCGCATGTGTCGTGAATTTTCATGTGCTTGGCTAGATATGGCTAAAAAAATTAACTAAAAATTAAGAAATGATACCCAAAGTTTTAGAAATGAAACTTGTTTAAAAGGATTTAGTAATATGAATAATTGATTTTTCACACAAATAAAAAAGATATTGTTCATTTTCGGATTCAGAAACCCTTCAGGCTTTTGCGCATGCGTCAGGAGACTTATTTTGTCATAAAAGGACTGAGAGCAAAGATTAAAGGAGGAAAAAACTGAACTGCAATAGGGTTAATTCAGGTTAATCGCTGAATTAAACAGTCTAATTCCGCTCATTTTCCTACGCATCACCCCTTAGCGAAGTACAATCGTCGAAAAAGTGCTATTCTTGGGATCCTGAAACAAACAGTAAAGTTACAACTAATTTTTAAATTGGAATAAATTTTTTCTGAAAATGAGGCCGTATCATATAAGTTCTCATGGAAGTCAGATAGATGCAAATTAAAATAAGGCAATGGCTCTCAGGCTTTTGAGTGTACCTTCTTTAGGGCAATCGTAATAAAAGAAAGGTAAGGTGGCTACGATTATATAAAAATCAGGTTAAATTATGAAGAAAATATTAAAATAAAAATAAAAATATATCACTGTCATTACAATAATAAAATACCGTTTCTAAAAAGAAAGGAAAAACATCAACAACATAAAATGTTTTTAACATTATTTGGCATTAGTTGAGGACAATACGACAATTATAGTCAAAAATAGATCTGAACAAAGATTTGACCTCTAGTCATTCAAATGATCTTATGGTATGTAAATACAGTTGTGTAATGTAATGATAATTTAAGAGTCTAGTGACATTAATCCGTCCAGTTAGATGTCAATTACTTACATGAAAATAAACTTAAATGAGACTTTAAGATAAAAGCCATAATAATTCGAGGAATTATTGTCCATTAGTACAATCCAAAATGATAAGAGGATGTTCATTTCGTTGGAATAAAACTTTGTTTTAATCCAGAGCAATCAACGTGATAGATGACATCCTGCAAAAAGTAAAGTTCCGAAAAGTACTTTTTAGCTATTTATCGCACTTGAATAGACATCTGACTGTGTACTCTTTGCATACAAATAAGTATGATCGTTTTGAATTTTAAAGCGTCTAGTTTGAAAAGTAATGTCTCCTTTTGTCAATGTATTCTGCTCGTTTAAGAAATTATTTTGAAGATATATTTTGAAATTTCGCTTTAGCCTGATGAAAAAGTTGCATTTAATTTCCTTTCCAATTATGCCATGCATTTTTTCAGAGAAAGGAATTTCAAAATTGGAAAATCAAAATAGTGACTCATATACTTAATAATAATTTGCAGTTTCATTGTTTTGATAACTAAATTTAAATAGCATGATGTCAGACTTTGTCGAATGAATTACCATTTAAAACGGCTTTTACTGGCTCGAACCAACTTATTTAAATCAGAAAGTACTATCGATTCTTCTCATTTAGAAAACTGACAAGGGAAATGTAATGCTTTTATGCTTTTAATGCATGCTTAAATAATAAATACTTTTAACTTACTTAATAAATGCTTATATGCTTAAGCTTTTGATTTGAGCCATAAGTAATGATAATCTAAGCTATCAATACATACCAAAGTAGAGCCGTGCCAACTTTGAATTACGTAAAACGGGTTTCTACCCATAAGTTATAGAAAAAGTTCCATGCATTTAAATAACTTTCGTTTTAAGTTTAGTGTTTTATGACATAAAACATCTATTAATAATATTTAGAGTTTTAAGTTTTGTTCAAGGTGTAGTCTGGTCAACATCATGGCTCTTGTGCCAGAAAACTCCAAACAAAATCAAACATATCAAGTTTTGTTCAATTATATCAATATTGTTGATTGTATTAAGATCTCATTCAGGATTATTTAACTGGGTGTAGTCAACTTGTTTTATTTGAGTTGAATATTGTTGTAAAATTGTACTTTCCCTCTAATTCTAAAGGTATAAAGGCCAATATGAAGATCATTAAAACTAAAAATTTATCTAGTTATTTATAGCATAGTAATTCTTTTTCATTTTTTGTCGTCTATTTCTTGATTATACAACGTAGAATAGGAAGCCTTTTAATTCCAATTGCGTCCGTTCTAAATTTATCTACTTATTTGTAGCGTAGTAATTCTTTTCCAATTTATGTCGCCTATTTCTTGATTATACAACGTAGAATCGGAAGCCTTTTAATTCCGATTGCTTCCATTCTTTAGGTTTCTTGAAGTTATTTAATTCTTTTAATTCGGAATTGGGTTTCTGTAGCATATTTACATTCCACAAACTCGCCACAAAGGTCAAGATGATAAATAATATAATTCGCTGATCTACCATTCAGTACGAGTAGTAAAGAAGTATGTATCCTTTTTCAGTGTGAATTTTTGAAGTGTTAGTGATCAGGATATTTCTTTGCAGATTGATTAGCGGCCATACAAAATCTTTTAATATGCGGCAACAAAGCAGTAGACAAAACATCACGGTATCATATCTCTCTTGTTTGGCACTGGACAGATCTAACCACTGACAAATGATTAAATAACAAATCTACCTTATCCTGATTTCTCTATGCAGCATATGAATCTTGATGTCTTGTCAAAATATTGAGAGTTTCATCAAAATTAAACGTTCTTATTGTTTACTGAATCCTTGTAAATGGGAATTTAATATAATTTATAAACAATGACAACTCAAGTTGACGTTTCAAACAAAGTTACTCACTTTATTATTGTACATAGTTAAATAGTTCTAAAAATTATCCGATTGAGTTTAGAATAATTGAAATATTTGAATAGAATTTAGATTCAAATAACAATAATTGGTATTTGAGACATAAAACTGCATAATTAAAATTAGATTTCTTTGATATTGTGAAATTATTTTTCCTGCCGAAGAAAATGTAGACACACGATCGCACTACTGACAAGTGATAGTCTTTCATAATTTTTAAAATATAATACACTTGAGTTATCATTGATTATACCCATATATGTTCTAAACATAATATATTTATTTCTTACTGTTGCAACTCTGTAGCCTATGGTAGAAATTATTGCAGCTAAAGCTCCTATAATCATAGCTCCAAAGGGATGGACAATCATATTGGATGTTGAACCTATCGCCACACCACCTGCTAAAGTAGCATTCTGGATGTGAACCTATAATAAAAGCTAAATATTCATGAAATCAATACAAATCAATATATATAATTATTTAAAAACCAATATTATGAAATTAATATAATATCAATTATCACTAAATATTATGATTTCGATCTTCTGTGAAACAAACAGAAATTAGTTTTCGATTACCTGTAATATCAAGAAATTACTACTCCACTTTCACACTTTCCACTACTCCACTTTTACACTTTCAAGGGAACCGAGGAGCAGTGGTGTAATTGGAGAGAAATCATTTATTTAAATAAAATTATATAGGAAAAAAGATATACAAATTTCGAAAATGCAATCTTTTATTTACGAAAGGAATTTTCAAACTTTTGAACAATGAAATTCCATTTTTTTATAAAGGAAATCTGTAGATACCTATTTAATTCTCGGCGCACTGAATGTATTCAGAGATAAACACTACATTTTTTCCTAAGACGACAAAAGGGTTTATGGAACAAATAGAAATTCGTGTGAAAGAAAAAAATATTTTTAATTAATAAATATTTACACAAATAATAACTCAATAAATATACAGATGAAACTACTTAAACTGATTAAAAAATTCGCAGTGAAAAGATGTTCCTGATAAGAGTAGTGGGATTTAAGGTAATAAGGTGGGAACTGATGAGATTTAATTTTAAGCGAAACCACATGTTGGAGAAATAAGTGTAGTGACAGATGTATCGTATGCAAAATGCCGGATTTTTAAATATGTCATCCACACGTTGAAAAGACTTTTATTTTGTTTCTTCATTTCTTATTAATCGACATGAGTAGATTAATAAGAATATAGTGTATTGCGCTATTTTTTGAATGTTCCATCCATATGGACATGGATTTAAGTCTATCACATTATAAAAAGATTCATATACGTTCAAGTTACCGTGAATTGTTGCATATGTGGTTCAGGATTGTAAATGTCAATTCGCTTTTTCAATTATTTAATCTTAAAAGTTACATTAGTTGAAATTATATACATTATATACAGTAATTTTGCTTTGGGAGTAAATTATTAGACTACTCCGGCGCCTTCCATCCGTGTATTTACATTCAGTGTAAAAACTTTGTCTAAATATATGAATATCAATATATTCAGGCAAAGTTTACATTCAATATAAACACAGACGTTCAACAGCTGTTTCTGGAGGAACAGAAATTTGTAACAGGAGTCCTAAATATTGAAATATGTACAGCTAGAAATCTCCTGTTATATAATATTTTTATCTTATTCCTAATTGCCTCAAGTAACTATCGAATGTAAATTAATTACTACTAATACTCTGCCTTTGTAATTCTGCCAATCGAATAGTTAAGAAAAAGCATTTATGTTAATGCTTTCCTTTAGTAAACAAGGAAAGCTGATAAATGGAATTTGATACACCGATTTATCATTTAAAGTGAAATTATACATCGAATTTGATAGCAAATCCGTCAAGAAGTTGATTATTTATTTTTACAAGTATATAAACGCTATGAAAAGCGCAATGGCACATATATGAAATTTGGTATGTGATTTTTGTGATTACAATTCTAGATCTTTCTGTCAAATTTTCTCTTCACATTTTGGTTTTAATCAGTCGGAAAAAAAACAATAAAAATATGCATTTGACTTTCCAGACTGATAATCGCACACCAATATGTTATTTCGCAACTATCTTTCGCTAAAAGCATAAGATCAATAATACACAAGTATATGTATTGGAAAATATATGGAAATGTTTAGGAGTTGTGGCCCATTTCCGCCAGTTCTAACTGAATTGCACTGATACACTGCTACAAAAAGATTGTAGATTTATAAAAACATTAATTTATTAAAATTGCGACCTTCATTATTAGTGGTCCATAGGATGAATTCAGAACAAACATTAAATTTACCAAAGTTTTTTTTCGTTATCTTTATAAAACAGGTGCAGTAGTAATTTTTGTATTGCAAAAGTAAAAGCAGCATCGAATTTGATTCGAGAAGTTTCCGTGATTTTTTTCAGATCTTACTAAAATTTTCCAAACAAAGATTCTCAACTGTTTTTTTCTATAATACTTTGAAAATGACTCATTGGATTATTTTACTTTAACCTCACTTACTCACTTTTCTCGAATGAGAAAAAAAAAATCTTTTTCGGTTGCAAATGCAAGCTTAATTTTTTTTCTTTTCAACAAGGAAATAAACTCAAATGAAAAATTTAAGAAGCTTAGCTCTAATAAATTGAATCAAAATCTGCTAGCGGAGAACAGACAAAAGAAATTTTTTACATGACGTTAAATCTGAAAAATAAGTTTTTTATCTTTTTCATATTTACAAAATTCCCATTTCTGTATTTTCTTCAATTTAATCCTAAATTAATATTTTATTTACTAAATAAAAATGAAGTTTATAAAATTCATTTAGTATCGCAAACCATATAAAATATTTTAAAGACAAAAATTTTCAGAAGTAAAATTTTTTTCGTCCTTGAAGTACCAGCAAAAAGAAATTAACTGACCCAGAATATTTCTTACCATATTCAAGCGTCCTTCACCATCCACAAGCGAAGAGATGGCAAACGTTATGGTACAGCACACCAGCAGGGCAACAAAAGTGTTGATGACACTTCGATGCTGTTCTTCTCCTGTGGCTAGTGCAGAGTTGAAACTGGGCCAAAACATCCATAGAAATATGGTACCTAGATTAAAATTATGTTCACATAATAAAAGTCTATAAAAACATCTATAAGAAACTAACTGATATCACTGAAAATGGTACTAATAGTCACATTATCTTAAATGACATAATACATTTTATTCCTACGCATTTTAAAACTACAGAAATAGTTAAAGAAAGTAAGCATTTTTTCCTCTTAAATTAAGTTTCTTTAGGCATAGTATTCACAAATAGTGTAGAAAATGAAATTCTGTTAAAGTACAGCGGGAGTTTGAAGTAGAGAAATTTGTAAGATGATTAAAACCAATTGAAATGAGAAAAATGCTGTTTGTGCAGAAAGGAGGAAACGAAACCGATTTTTTTCATCGGTAGATTAGAATCTATTAATAGTTTAGCATGCAATCTTTTCCACCAAATAAGACTATCATTTTCGGTATCAAGTTGGAGATACAAATGGCCATACGGAATACTAGATTTTTCTTAAACAGTGAAAATCTTCAATTTCATTGTTAAGACAATTGTTAATGTTTTTGGTAATTCAATTTTATATGCAAATAGTTATTTAAATACATACCATTTTTGAAATTATCATTCAAAGAATAAATAACTGGTCAAATCTCTCTACGGTTAGGGAGAATTAATCCTAAATAATTTCATAAAAAATATTTAATTGATGCTGAATTGGGATATCAATTTAACATGATTACATTTCTCGCTCTCAAATTCTTTAATGTAGTTAACAATCAAAATAATCCAAAATATTAAAAAAATTTAGAATAAGAACAAAACTCCTCATTTTTACTATTCTATAGTGGTGAGTGCCAACTTGCCGAATCTTAGTGATGAAAGTTGGTGTTAAAGGAATAAAATCGGCATTAATGCTTACTACTAAGGAAATAATACCTATGTTTTAAAATAATCATAACACATTTCATACATAATGGGTCTAATTTCATTAATATATATATTTTTTAATTTGTCCTGATATTTCCATATTCTATTTTTTAGTAATAAAATAAAATGTGGATAAAATGAATGAAATAAAATTTCTTACCAATCATTGCAAAAATATCAGAGTGATAATTGGAACCATCTTTAGTGTGTCCTATTGCTTCTTTCCTGTATAGCATATATGCAACACTGAGTCCAAAATAAGCCCCAAAGGTATGGAGAAAAATAGATCCTCCAATGTCTGCTGCCTGTAGAAAATTATCAGTGTTCATTTAAAATAAAGTGAAAAGTAATGAATTGTGCAATTTTTATTGCTATTAATATAATTTTATGATGAATGACTTCAAATTATGGTTGTTATACTATTGAGATGAAATAGGTTCTGTACCAGAATGACAACACAACTTAAAGTCGTCGTTTTTATTAAACATTTATTTGTTTTAACAGTTTTAAACAATCATTGTAAAACAGTAGAAACATTCAACTGTTGAAACATGGCCTTATAAATATTGGTGTACTCAGAAACAAGCAATGTTGCAAAAAAAAAAATGCTTAATAGAATACAATAACTTTACCTTTGTGTAGTAACATTTTAGTTGTGAATTTCTAAAAGGAAAGAAAAGAAAGTTTTAAGAAAATCATTTTTCGATAAATAGGTTCCAACAAAGGAAAACATAGATGCATTAAACCGTATTCGATTCTACCAGAAAAATATAAAAGCTGAACCCCGAAACCATTAACTGCCAAACAAGTAAAAAAAAGAATGGGGGAAAAACAAACAAACAAGAGAACGAATTTAGTTTTAGATACGATTGAACTACAATTTTGTGCTGAAGAGGCCTTTCCCGAATCAAAGCTAAAGTCAAGCAAAGAGAATTGGATTTTGATTTTCAGTCTGTCGCTCAGCAATGTGTAATGAGCGAATTTTGATGCTTTTTGTGGTCAAATTGTGACTTCAAAAATCCGAAACGAAAAGTAAAGATTTTAAAATAATATCAGGTGGGGGATTGGGAGCAGCCTAATTATTTAGTCCCTTTATGGAATTTAGCGGCCTGTTCTAAATCATAATTTTTAAATTAAAATAAATTTTATGGCTTTATTATATGGACACATATGCCATCTTTACTTTTTTGGATAATTATTTTGTATAAATTGCAATCCTATATGGCTGACTTAAAGCTGATTTCTAAAAATGTAATAGTGTTCTCATACTTTTCTTTATTTACGCTTATTCTTCTTTATTAATAATAATAACAACAGCTGTCCCAATTCTCAAAACTGGAGAAAAGATAAAAAAAAGGAAGCATTGTACAATTATAATTATATGACAATTCAATTACATGACAAGGAATCTTTTGACCTTAGAAGATTTTCACAGTTATTTTTTTTTTATTTATGTACACCAATGATTAAGTTATAGTCAAGGGACATGAATCGAATAATGAAAATTACGAATCCTATGCTATAGCTGTATTTTTAACCAGCATTATTAAACTGCTAAATCAATGTGCACTTTAATAAAAAGTTGATAACTGCATTGAAATTTTTTTTCCTAGTGTGGTCAAAATGGAAATTAGTTTCTTTCCAAATCTCTTTCGAACGCCGAATATATTATCCCATATATCAGGGCTAATTGAGACTTCTACCTTAGGTGCTTCAAGATTACGTTAATTAACAAATGATTCACATTTTGTCTTTGTATGAGTCCTCAGTTCATGAATTAAACTAAATAAACCAGCTAACTTGGGAATAAAACTAGCACAAAATTACAAAGACTTTAAAAGAAAATTCTTTTATTAAGAATGATCAGTGAACTAACTATCAGATTGTTTTGCTGTGAAATTTCTTTTTGAAAAAGAGGACTTGAAACTGAGAATTAATATGTGTTAGTTCTGATCTGATACGGTGAGCAATCATGTTTATTAGTATCAATTACATTTTTGACTTATTAAAGTTAATACAAATTATGTATTAAATAAAATAGATTATTTACATTTTTATTTTTGTTTGGGAGAGTTTCATCATTAAGTTAATTTAACTGGAACAATTTAAATTAAAAAAAGAAAGAAAAGAAAATTTTGAAGAACTTATTAAAATTTTAAAAAATGTATTACAGAGAAATAAATTTAACTTTCCTGAAAAGCTTATTTTCTGAATTTTAAAGTGAAGTAAATATATTTCTTGAACAGAAACCCGTTCTAGAACTATTGAGGAAAACTTTAAATCTTCAGAAATTTTTAATTAAAAATTTAATTAAAACCTCTAAATCATTTTTATTGAACTCCTGCTTTCCAAGGAATAATTACGCGATAGCTATAAGTGCAACTTTTAAAGAGTTAAGAAGCATTATTTTTATCATTATCATACATTAAATTTACAGAGTATGCCAGCCTATAAACATTACCATGTTAAGAAATATGCTAATTTCAAAAAGATAAAAATAATTAGCATTTTTTTATCAGAATCAATTTTTCACCCCATTTCCATGGCGATATTAGAGAATTTATTTACTCCCATTGATACTCGACGATTTAAATTATCTCAAACTAAAACCATTAAAGAAACTTTAGAAAAGAAGTTAAAATCTTTTTTAAAACAATAGCATAATACAGTTACTTTCCAATCATTATCTAGAGAAGAGAGATTCTTTAGTCCCTTTTCATCGATTTTTCAAAATAACGAGATCTGGGATAAAAGTAGTGAAAATCACAAGAGCTACGAAACGTGTTCCAGACTATTATTCAAGGATTTCAGGCTGTTTCATTTTGCCATGGCAACGCGTAGGCGAGGGCTTTAGTATGTGTATCTAGCTTTTAAAAGATGCTTGTTCCAGATGTCGTGGTACAAAGTTTAAGTGATCCGAGTTATTATTTCAAAGTTATTTTTAGGTAAAATGTTTCATTGTTTTCTTTATATTTTAGAATTATATGGGTTTTTTTCTGTTGTTAAAGTAGTTCAATAAATAATGAAATAAATAAATAAGAAAGAGTAAAGAATTACAGTAGCAGAATTTTTTTACAATTGTGGAGGAATTTATCCTTTAGAAGAGTGGTTGCCAAGATTTTTTTAGAATAAATGGCTACATAAGCAAAATTGTTTAAACACCACTTGTGAACTCACCATTGTCTTAGTTAAAGTTAATTTGATGGAATTTGTTGGTGCAAAAAATTATTTATGTTTATGTTGCTTCAAAGATATAAGGTTTGAAACATATAACATGACATATAAGGTTTGATCACATATGTTTCATGTGATCCACATGAAACATATGGCCGTGTCTTAAAAGTTTATTTAAAAATCTTATTTATATCCAGATTTTTAAAAAACTTTCACAATTTGCAAAAACAGTTATATAGATTTAGAAATATGAAATGAAAAACATTCATTAAAAAAACAATCATTTTTAGAAAGTAAAAAATAAATAAATCAGGACACTTTAGAAAGAATATCTTATAGAATAATGTTGGAAGAATAAAAGCAATTGGGAATTAAAATGTAGATATTCTATTAGAATGTGGCAAACCGGTTTTAAGAGCTAGCGCCTAGCACATAGAGGAACGAATTTGCTCAACAACAAATTCTTACATGTCAGTTAAGTATGACGATTTTTATCTGATAATAACTATTTATGAGATAAAAACTGTGTTAGTCAATAAAAGTCAATAAAATATTTAATAGAATGGAGCTTGTTTATCTCTATAAAGACCCTTTGAATTTCCCATTTAGAATTAAGGATGACTTTAATATGCCTTTTGATTCCGCTGGTGTATCACTACAATGTACATGTTAAATCATGTTCGAAAAACTGCTTCTGTCCAAATGTGATATCGAGTGAACATTAGCTTCATCATTAAAAACTTGGAAGTTTCATATTACATGTTCCTAAGCCATCTTTTTTACACAATCATCTGTACGTTATCCCAGCCCTTTCAAAATTTATCTTAGTTCAGTGAATGTTGCGAAATCACAAATGGAAGATTTGGATTTTAGGGGATGGTTTGAAGACGCACATTTTAAAAGGTGTATGAGCAGAGCATTTTCATGGCGTCGTGCAAGATCAGTGGAAAACGATACACCGTCTTTGCCAATTAAGTCCACGTTTCTATTTCCATAATTTCATAATCTGAACCAAACTATTCCAAACTTGGTAAAAATATAAAGGAGGATTTGGATGGCACTTCTGATTCACTGTTTTTTTTTTTTTTAAGTTATATGAATGAAGCTTATTCCAGGCATCTTTTGTTTTCTCTTGATGCAGATAATTCATCTTTTTATATCTTACTAACATTATTCTATATGTCAATGTCTCATAACAGCATTTGGCCTGTTATTTATTAAAGGATTCTAATTTATATCAGAAATAAAAGATATTTGTGATAATCGTGATCTTTGTTTCTTTACTATTGAACTATCATATCATACTAATTTAAATGAGTATTTTTCTATTTCAATAATAAATTGAAAGAACGGAATTTTCTTCTATGTGGATCAAACTTTTGTAAATTCTAAAATTAAATTATATAGATTCTAATTTGTCCTAAAGAGCAACCCTTTTGAAACTGCAATCAAATTATCTAATTTAAGTTAAAATTACCTTTGAATTGAACACAAATTAGTTTCAGAATATTGAGTTTTGATAAGTCCTGGTAATCGCAAATTAGTTTGAAGTTTGCTTAAAAGAATGGGCGATGAAGGTGATTTATTCAGAATGTCTAGATGATTTTTCTTTGAAATTTTTTGCATTCATCTTCTTATTGCTGTATTAACAAATTATTAAACAGAATGATTCCTTTCTTTTGCAAATTAAGGGTTATTATGGAGAAATTCTGGTAGGTTTTCAGAATGAAACCTAATTAAGGAATGCACTAATATTAGACTCATATGTCGCTTTTGAAAATTTCAAAGAAATAAGTGTTTTTGCTCATATTTATCAATCATAAATATTTTAATAAAATTTAAGTGGATAGAAAATTTTTTGTCGTATTTTATGATTTAATTTATTGAGGAATTAATGAATTTTATATAAATCTTTTAAGAAAAGGACAAAAATATTATGGTAATAAGAATTTTTGATTAGAATATAAAATTCCTTCTTCTATCGCATTTTTTACAAATAACATTGTTTCAAAAAGGCGCTTAAATCTTTGTGGGAATTTGATTTCAGTTTTTAAAAAATCTAAAATTCTGCGAGCAGAAATTTTAGAGAAGTAGCTGGAATATTCCTTTTTCTTTAAAACCATTTGTAGATAATATCTACTTCCTGTTATATACCTATGGCGTCACCAATTTTTGACCTCACGTATTTGAAATCGATCCATAAACAACGTATGTCTTACTACGATAGGACAGAGTTGTAAAATTAGGAAATCCTAAAGGCTTATTTGTACAATATATGTACTATTAATAGGAAACGGAGTATACTTACGCATGTTTTTTTTATTAATCAGCATTAATATATATTTCATGTATAACTTACCTTGTAGATATGCAATCCAAGATGTTCATTGCAAGCAAATATTGTTATCTCTAGAATGGACATAATGACCAGCTGTAGCGGGCTTGTTTTACCCAGGAGAGCACCAAAAGAAATAAGAACAGTAGCTGAGGCAAAATTCCCGCCGATTAAACTGGAATGGATCAATGTTCAATTTAAATTAATAAGAACTAATATTCTTGAATCACTTTGCTCATAAGGATAGCCAAGTGCTTTTCATGAACTTTGAAATGTATGAATACAAACATTCAAAAAATATATATGTATATTTAAGAAACAAATAGGGAATATTTTTCAGCAATATATAAATCTTTTGCAAAATATTAATTAAAATTTAGTTGGAACAAAATTGAGAAAGACATTGACACATATTCTATGAACGTTCTATAGATTTAGTTATTATTTATTCTTAAGGATTATCAAAAATACCTTTACATTTTTCATGTTTCTTTGATTATCACAGCTGTTTCAAGCATGTGATATCTATTAGCACTACTGGTAATTCTTTTCATAGATTCATAAGTGATGTTTTTTATTCTCACTTCAAGCTTGAGATGTCTTTTAGCGCTACTGATCATTCTTCTGAGAGATTCAGAAGTGATGCTCGTTATTATCGCTTCAAGCTTGTATGTGTTTCAAGCTTGAGATGTCTTTCAGCTCTAATAGTAATTCCTTTGGTCGATCCCAAAGTGGTTTAGTTCCCGCTTAAATTAGACTTTTATTCCTCAATAGCTCATATATATATAACAAAATATCATATAGTATTAAAGAATCTTCACAACACGGTGCAACGCATACACAACGTATGGGTTATCACAATATTGTGCAATATATTTGAATATTGAATAATATATAATATCGCGCAATATTGAGGAATGTTGTGCAATATGTTGTACTGTGGGTTATTCACTAAGATTAACTTTGTTAGATTGGTGGCAGTGGTAGAGAATGGCATCACTAGTTGATATTATTACATTAACAGCACACCCATGCGCAGAAACATAAAGAGAAGTGATAGCCCCAAATCGAAGTTTATATCAGACTACCAACAAAAGTAGTAAACGGTTTCTTTTTTGTTTTGTTTTGTTCGTCATAATGCAATTGGTGGAATCCCAAGATAAAGACACGAAAAAAAAATCAGTATTTTATTGTACTCAATCAAGAAGCCATGAACTAACTTGTTTAAAAGTTAGTCAAGTCCAATTAAAGAGAAAAAGAAAATGTAAGATATTCTTCATAAGTTTTTAAAATATCCTTTTTTTTCTTTTACCTTCCGCGAACAAATTTTGACAAAAATTATTCCACCATTCCATTTATGAAAGCAAAGCTTTTTGGAATTTTAGGTAGAGACGTTTATAAGAAAGTAAAGCTGGAAAATGAAACCATACTTTAAAATAAATAAAATGTTAAACATTAAAAAATTAATAAAATATTTTATATCAAGTTAACTTAAAATTATTTTATATTATCAATTTTTAAATAGTTTATTTTAGTTATATTTACGTCCCGTTTTGAAGCAATACGAGGGTTATTTTAGACGATACTTCATAATTTTGAATTATGATTACATGAGAAATGTAATACCTGAATTAGCACTTCCATCCAAAACTTTTATACCACATCAAAGAATAGAAATGCAAATCTTGGCAGTGCAACTTTAATCAGGCCTTCACATAGCAAATGCTTTCTAGAATTCATTCTTAAAATTATGCCTTGAAGAGTCTACCATTAGGTAATGGCATTTAAAAAACTGATGAAATGTGGAGTTAAAAGATGAAATTACTTTATGATTCGTCTGAACTTTCAGCTTTGTCTATTCCGTCATCAATGACGAAATTGTTTAGACCCTTTAACTTGTAAAATTTTGAATTTTAAAATTAATTAAAATTTTAACTTACAGGGAATAATAAATGAATAAACAAGTTGTAATGTGGACCAATGAAGAATTTTTTGAAAGATTGTCAATTTTATGTTTGAACAATGCACACCTCACAGAACAAACATAAAAAGATGCGATGTTCGATGTAAGAGTTTTTAAATTGCGTCTTACATCATCTGTTTACGCCGCCACAAAGCAGACGATTAAACAAAAATTGATTTCAAAAAACTGCCGTCAGCAGTAACAAAGTCGATAGATGAATAGATATACAAACAAATTTCGTAAAGATATGATACATACTTCTAAAAGCTTCATGCACTTAAAAAAGAAATTAGAAGTAAGAAATATGAAGCTTTATAAGTCTATAAAAACTAATTGCTGGAAAAAAATTGTGAAAATTGTGCACAAACATTTTGTGCTCTATTCAGTCGATTCTTCGAAAACTTCTCAGAAAGATATAAGTAAAATAAATGATCCATTCATGAACCACACCTTTTCATCTTAATAAATTTCAAAGTAAAATGAGATTTCAGATTGTAATTTTCTAAATAGTAGATAAGGCAGGTTTATTATTATTATTAATTATTATTATTATTATTGTGTATTTTTTATGCATTTTATTATATTTCATTTATTACATTATTATTATTATTTATTTTGTATTTTTTACATTATGTACAATAATTATATGTTCATAGGTTGGATTTTTGTGCTTTGCGCACTATTTTTACTATCCGTTTGAATGAAATAAAGTTAAAAAGGTACAAATCTATCTTAATGCTAGTTATATTTAATGACATGTCAGTCGAAATAGAACTTATCGTTATTCGAGGAGATATGTATTCGTGTAACTAATATATTCTGTAACCGAATATTCTTTTCAATCTATCATCTTTTTCACTTTGTTTCAGTTTAGTTTTTAATCATTCCATATAGTGACATCTGTAACATTAAATTTTTAAAAAGTCGGATTAGGGTATCCATTTTGGGTCTTCATTTACTCCATCCCAAGAGTAAATGAAAGGATAGCGGAATATTAGAAACAGAAAAAAGTAATTAAAAGCCTTCTTCCTACGGCATGTGGCTGGAAGTTTATCATGTCTTGCGTCTAGGGAACGTAAAAACTCGTGATAGCTCGACTTTTCTCGTAAAATGACAGTATTGCTCGGACATAAAAGATTTATGGAGTGACGGATGACTCAAACGGTTGTCGAGAGATTCACCAAATCACACATCATGGGAACAGCGCGACTGGGCGGAATTGTAGCTCAGAAGTACGAATCTCGAGATATGCTAAGTAACATACCATTGAAACTATACTTAAGTCAAGTTATACTCCTAGATGGCACCACAATATATTCCTCGCCTTTTTTTTTCTCCTGTTTTTGTAAGATAAAACGGGAGCAATAAATTGTTATCTCCTATTTTGTTTTTTTAGTGAAAAGATAAGTTTCGATTTTCATTAACATAGATTATATCTTTGTTGTTGTATTATGTCTTATTCTTTCGTGAGTGATAAAATATTGGATCCAAAAAAGAATATAAATTACATTTCCGATTATTTTTTAAAAATTCAATGGTGCATTTCTGATTAGACAAACCAAGCAGCAGCCTAGGGTGCTGGGATGACGAGGGCCGCAAGCGGGTCGATTGAAAAGTGTCAAATTAATTGTCAGATTATAAAATTGGTAAAATATGCATGAATTTTAAATTACTAGGATCATAATATGTGTTTACAATGAATTATTAAAAGAATTATAGTATAAATTAAAATAAGATTAATTATTCATTCGTAATAAGTTGAATATTAATTATTTAATTAGCTGGCTATAATCAATTTTGACAAATCCTACAAAAATAAGTTTTGATTTTTTATACGTCTGAAATTTATTTCGTTAAATATCATTACAATTAAATGCTTTTATTATAAGCAAAAAAAATCACTAAATAAGATCTATGGTTTATTTTACAAGAATTTTATTACTGAAGTCATTTTTTTTTCTCCATGACATATATATTAAAAATAATAAAAAAATGCATAGTTTCACAAATTTACTAAAATAAAAAAAATTAAACTGAAATAAATCTCTGACATATTAAATTACTTACACATGTGATATTAAATTGGCTCGTTATTAAAAGGACCTGCTTGGAGCCTCAAAGTTATTGAACGGACTTTGAATACTGCAGATGGAAGTTTTTCTTCCAAGAGAAACCTAAATTCATCAGATTTCTGAAAATCGGGAAGATTTTCCGAGAATAAGGTTCTCAGAAAAGTAATATATTTCCTATGTATATAGGATGGCCTGTCAAATCAGCTAATATATTTAAGTTTATAATTAAAATCAGTCATATTTAATGAAATATAGGTTGATTTCAACGTTATAACGGCTTGGTGTATTTTACTAGTATCTTCAAATGGAGTCTAACATACTGCAAAGCTGCAATGAAGCATACTAATGAAAAATTAACTTCATAATTGTTTTGCTAGTGCGACATACAGCATTAAATAATCTTTTCTTAAACATATAAGCTAAAATCAAATAATTAAGACATTATAATTCCTTGCAAAAGTCACACATAAAGCACATACACTTTGAATATTTAATGGATTCTTATTTAAAGAAGCATGAGAGCACATTCCTGAAATAGGGTTATCTAATTAAATTACGAAAAATAAAAACAGTTAAGAGGTTAAAGAAAAATCAGTATAATTTTTAATATATTGGTTTTTAATATTTCAGAGAGTTATTTAAATAAATTCCCTTAACAGATTCATAAAATAAGCTGAATAATTTTAAGCCGAAGAATAACCAAAGAATATAAAAATATATATAACAGAGTTAACGATAAATATGAAAACAATGAAATGAATTTAAAATTCATTGCATTAAGGAAAAATATTGTTACAGATAATGCTTGAAAATATTTTTTTAATTTCATTTTTATGTGATAATAATTCTGGATATTATCGATGAAAAAAACCGACATTTCTTTTAATATCTAATTAATTAAATATTTTATTAAAATTTTTAAAAAGTCGCCGTGAAATGGATATTCAAACTCTCCAAAACGCATTGACATCAAATTTGGTAGATCTTGAACCATTGATCTGCTCTGCAGATGAGATGTTAGACTTATCTACATACTTAAAAAATTAGGGAAACCAAAGACACAGTACCCCAGGCTCACTGCTCCGATTTCATCGCTTTATATTTCAAATGAAAGCACATCACCTCAAAATAAGTCATTAATATCCTCCTATCTCCCATTTTCAGGAGAAATCTAAAAATATCTATTGCAATTGGCATTCTCAGTGGAAGAAATCCTCAACAAAATTGCTCATAACCAATCACAGTACAGATTTAGCATATTTTTAATTCACGTGAAAGCTCATGACAATTAGATACATTATGAATAGCTCGCCTATTCTCTTCCGTTCTTTATTTTCTTGAAATATTTCAAAATAAAATTTTGAAAAACTCTCAGTCTCAACAACTGGATCGATTTCGTTATTAATTTTTTGATTTTGTATGCATGCACAGCCAATCAGAATAATTTATGTTGATTGTGTAAATATAATTTAAATTAATATTTTCATTTGGTAGGATGGCATGTAGAGCAACAAAACCATTACTGTATTAATATCATTGACAATCAGTTTGTCGCTAAAGGCAGCTAGGTATTAATAAAAATAAATGATTACAGCTTCAAATGAGAGATAAATAAATTGGAGCAATAATTCATCTATATTTTTATTTAAATTATACCATTTAGACATAGAGCTACGAACAAAAAAAAGTTAGATTTGATTTAAATAAAATAGCGAAACTTAATGAAACGATATCAACCTAACATGGAATTCCTGAATATTTATTAGAAAAGTTTCATTTCCCTTTTTAAGATCAATCTCGGAAATTTGGAAGTTTAAAAGTAATAACCATTTTACTTAATACGTGTTAAATAAGAAAAACATATTTCGAAAAGCATTAAGAGTATGGGGTGGAAAAGAATGCAATAAAAGTTTTCTCGATAATTAACGCTCAATAATTACAGCTTGGAGAGATATCCAAAGTCTTAATTATTCACACGAGAAGCAATATCTTCGCATGTTTGCTTTTAAAATGGAAATTTGCGGAAAATGTTTCAAGATAATGTCGAAATTATAACTTGAAATATGCAACATTTGCTTAAAGCTCGAGTTTGAGTTTTTAACTTGAAAAAATATTTCTTTCTTTTCATGAATATTCGATCTGTTAAGAACTAATTGCGTAGCAAATCACTTCGAAAGTGTTTAGTTCTGACTGCAAGGATTAAACGAAACAAATAAGAAAGAAATATATGTTTTCTTTCAAGTGGCGAAGTAAGACTGAAAAGTGCGTGGAATAAATTATTATTTCCAAATCCACATCATTGTCATTTGGTTTATTTTTCATTATCCGCCTTGGGCGACCAGTTGGTTAATCCGGATAAATGGTAACTAAAAACTTAAAATAATTTTTTTTTGTGTGTAATTATGTGTTCAATAGTTCCTTCTCAATCCTTCCAACAACTTGTTTTTAAACTTTTAATTTTGATAGACTTTTAACCCTTTCCATTTTCGAAATCTTACACTTATCTGTTCATTGAGCTATGCGTTTACTAAATTTCTATCTGTATCTTCATACATTCAGTTATATCATAGCAAAGACAGCAGCACTAAAAATGGGTTCACTTTGACAGTTTTTCATTATTAATTGACACTATAGTGAAATATTAAATTGCAAATAAAAACAACTTTAAATTAATTTATTAAAAATAAATTTTCTGCAGAAAGGACTCAATATGGAAGAATAAGTCGAATATTCAAATCTTGAGCATCAATAATGGGGAAAGAATACCAGGATAAAATAATAGCAGTAACAATGAAAATGATTCGAATTCCACTTAACAATGAAATATACTCTTTTAAGAAACGAAACGCACACAATATATATATATATTTAAATTTATTAAAAAAATAGGAAAATATATATAAGCAAATTGTTAATCCAAAATAAGATATTTTTTTAAAGATAATTTAAAAATTAACTTTGTGCAATTATCTTTTCGGAAATTATCGAGGAAGACGGCAAAATGTAGCTTACTTCTTAATTAACTAAAATTGTAATGACAAATTAAAAAAAAATAATCTAGGTGTACATCATTCTAGTTCTCTGAAATATATATGGACCCGATTCGGTAACACACGCACGCACGCACGCACGCACACACACACACACACACACACACACACACACACACACTTATTATTTGTAGGGATTTAATTTTAAGAGGAACAACAAGCGAGTTAATTTTTTTGACCATTATACAGCTATTTATATTCCCACTTCGAAACCCCTGGTTACAACATGTTTGAAACAAAGTCGGTTTGATGTATTTGACCTTTCCACCGATCGTTTATGACCTTACACCTTTATAGATAAATCGATCGGCAAGAGTTGTTTGAATTTGCTGTGAAAGTCTTAAAAGTTTTTCAAATTTTTTTTACAAAAGCTGGCAGGTGTTTACATAGATTATTCCATCAAACTGAAAGAAATTTTTAGGATTTCCAGCTGCATTTGCAGCGAACGTTCTTTGTCGAAATGATTTGTCGAGAAAATATAGTTTTATTTCTTTAGGTGAACGTTTCTGGGAATATTGATTTCTTTTTAAAATTCTAAATTCTAACATCGTAATTGGAACAGTCATATACGATAAACTTGTTTTATAATGTCATAACGTCTTTTATATTTTAAATTTAGATTTGATTTTTATTAGTATCTTTATTTTAATTTGATATTTTTGAAAGACTTGATGAATTCAGAAAGAAGGCTGAATTCAGGTATTATACTTTTAATGCTATTTTTTATTTTCTAACAAATGTATACAAATAAAAAGTATTATAATGGTCGGAAAATTCAACATCAATTTTTAATGAATCACCACGTTTGAAATATCACTTAATCTTCCCTCGTTTTTTTAAAAATTATATCTGCTTGTCTGTGAATATAATAATTCAAAAACATTTTGAACAAGATAAATAAATTTGGCATGAGGCCTTAGCAAATATTTAGTAAATTTCTATCGATTTTCGAAAAAAAAAATTCATTCTCAGGAAGTTTGTTTGTCCCAATGCAAATGAGTACTTTACCTAAAAAATAAAGTAGATGAATAAAATTTGGTTCACAATTTTAGTACTTTATATGTAAATGTATCTCAAATTTTGAACCAAATCTGTTTGTGAGTTAACCGTCTGTCGATTCATACGCTTGTATATATACATATAAGTGACAGAATTAAAAAGCGC
>JAPMOR010011029.1:0-16447 GCA_026543865.1 Argiope aurantia
ATTATTAACACATTTCTTTTTATTAAGGATTTCAAGTTCTAAAATACATGTACTTCAATTAACATCCTTATAAAAATTAATTAATGAATAGCACGTAAAATTTTCAAGATATCGGAGGAAAGCATAAATAAAATTTTGAAGAATATTTAAATAAGTCTAAAGTATTATCAATCGGTGAAATTACTTGTAAATAGCGCTGCTAATATTTGTCGCCATTTTATCAAATTGGATTACTGTTCACTTTGATATCCTGTTGAGCATAAAGTTCACTTGTTGGTTTATTATTTGAGCAATTAAAAGTTCTTAATTAATAATAAAAACAATTTCATCCGCGGAATTGTATGTAACATTGAAAAAGTTTGAAATAGTATCTAACTGCT
The DNA here is from genome assembly GCA_026543865.1 of Argiope aurantia. Lineage (NCBI taxonomy): Eukaryota > Metazoa > Arthropoda > Arachnida > Araneae > Araneidae > Argiope > Argiope aurantia. The sequence goes on from JAPMOR010011029.1 coordinate 381, forward strand.
ATTCGTTGCCAACTCTGTGTGCATATTCTCTCTGAACGAGGTATCCTGTATTCTGAGGAATGTCTTAAAATTCGTTTGACGAATGTTCTGACTAATAAATAAAAAGAATTATCCTATAACTTTTTTTTTCTATTCATGGAATGAGATCCGCCCAGTGTCTTTTCGGAATGATTTATCACGTTAATAGTCGTGCGTCTCACCTATGGTTCACGCATACTATCCAATTGTGCTGACCATATGATGACATCTGCTCTCCTATAACAAAGAAAACGTAATCTAATTAGGTGGATGATCTAAATACTTGGCGAGATTCTTGGCAGAGAACACGTTAAAAAAACCAACCGCTGAATGCAAGATTGGTCTTAGTGCCAACTGCGAAACAGGTCTTATTACGGCATTCCAAATAAAACTAATCTACTAGTTTGGTAGTAAGATTTCACATGCAAGAGAACTTGTAGATTGTTTTTATATATTGTTGAAAGTATTAAATCATTGCAATCATAAAAAAAAATTGTAATTAAAAAAATTATCAAAATCTCTCCATGGAAAAGTTTTGAAGTTTCAGAAAATTCCTCACGGTGATTTATCCCAGATACTAGCCTGGATGCCTTATTCTATATTGTATGTTCGGATCTTTCAAATACATCAAATCTACGAAGATCGAACAGTAATTTATAGATGCTATGATCACTTGTTGTTTCCATAATTACTCGCATAAAATCTCAGAGATCTGCAAACTTGATATCCTTAATTACCCTCAGAAAATCTGAGATCTGTAAACTTGATATCCTATTTCCAAGAGTGGAAAGATGCGTTAGTAAAGCAAATCATCAATGATACGACCATTTATTATTTCATAATACCATGGAAAGATGTCAATTTGAAGTAACGCTTGCCGTCTGCACAAGTGCCAATTGTAAGTAAACATGAGTCCGAGATACGAAATAAAAAAAAAAAAAAAGGGCGAGAATGAACTTTACTTATGCTATGTGCTAACAATAATTGTCCACAGGTAGCAAATTACAGAGATTTTTCCAAATCCCTCACGACCAAAAACAGAGAAATATATGTTTTGTCCCCATCTCCAAGTTTAGCAAAGAATAGAGAATCGACAAGCCACCAGCAAAAGTCAGTGTACGCACTGTTGTGGCACACAAGTGACAAAGGTTTTTCCAGATCCCAGGCATCCTTGAATCCAGTAATGGGAATTTCACGGATTTTCTAGACATGCTATCAGAAATTACGAAAATATTTGATATAATTAAATATATTCGTCATTGATATAGCTAATGAAGAAAAAAAAACCCTCAGGGAATAAACGCATCCTGTTTCCATCTCTCTGACAGAATTTATTCCATGAACTTTGAATACTGTACCACCCATCTCTGATCTTTCCACCCTTGCTCATTATACATACTCTCAAGCTGCAAACCTGATTCCACTGATAATTAAAGTAAGTTACACAAATGCATTTTCTTTTTTAATTTTCGTTAATTGTTTTAAACTGTTCTTAGGTAAATTAGCACGTAAATACCACCCTATTAATCTAATTGATATCCAAGTTTTATTATGCTAAAATGATTTTGAAAATAAAATTAGAAATAAATGATAAATAGTCTAAAAATTTCAAAACTGAAGAAGAATATAGACAATGTATATAGGGATTGCAATATCGGACCAAAATTTGAATACCGGTATTCGGTATTTTTTAGATCTTAATACCGGGATACTGGTTTTAATACCGGTATTAGAAATTCTAGAAAAAGAAAGAAAACACAGGTGTTTCTTTGTTTTATTTGAGAGTAAAAATACCACAAAAAATAATTTGTTACTTATAAATTATAACAGTATATAAAGAATCACAAAAAAGTAAAGGAACATCACAAAAAAGTGTAAATATCACTATTCAATCTGTGGTACTATTACAAATTTTTGAAATGTGATCTTAAAAAACATAATGCATCAATTGTACTGTCATTAAGCCTGAAAAGTAATTTTGTGTAAAAATTACCAGCTGTCGAAAACGCTCTTTCGGTATCTACGCTAGTTGGTGATACTGTTAGCAATGCGCGGTATACTTTTTCCAAGTATTTGCCTCTAAATCTCCCATCTTCAAATAAATCGATTTCTCGTCGGATGGTTTTGAATATATCTAATTTCTGTAATGTATTTTGGTTTGTTGAAATTTTTTTATTTATCGCTAATTCTAATTTTTATTCAAGAGAAAATTCCTTTTCACTATCGACATTAGTGTCATCATAATCTTCGATAACTGAACAGAATTCTTCTGAATGTGGATAGGTTTGTGAGTAAACAATTTTAACAAAATTTACTATAAACTTAATCAGATTTGAATTGGTTATTTTCTTTTCTTCTTTTTCATTTTTAAAATCATTATAATTATATAAATACCATAAGACATTTTCTATTTCGGTGTGCCATTTCTTCTGTGCGATTTTTCAAATACAAAATTTCTGTACTGTGCAAATTTCAATTTCAAATACAAAAAAAAAAAAAAAAAAAAAAATTAAAGTAAACAAAACAAATAAAAGATACATGTTTGGATTTGATAAAAGAAAGATTTTGAAAATGTATTTGGATATTTAATATTTGAATATTAATTTATAAAAATTGGATATTAAATATTTGGATATTAATTTATAAAAATTAAATAAAATAAATGCAGTCTTTCAGAGATCAAATTATTAAAATTTATGATGATTATAATGATATTTATGTAATCACTTTAGCTAGTTTATGTGAAGAGTTATTCAATATTCGAATTTTATACAAGATACATTTTTATCAGATTTACTTACTAATTTTGAGTTCTTTAGATACATTAGAATATATGAATATGATGAAACTTGTAAAATACAAAATAAATTATTCATAATGAAGACCTCTAAATTCAAAAATACGCAAAGTTTCATTCTTAAAATTCTTTTACCCTTAAAAAATGAGATGAAATAAACGGAAGCATTGAAAAAGCTCAACACCCCGAATTCTCCCGATATTAACGCTTTACAAAAATTAAATGAACATGAAATTACTAGAGAATATTCTATAAATGAAATAAAATAAATACCTATAAAAAATTGCTGAAAAAATAAATATACAGTTAATTGGGGAATATTGGAACGATTTTACTATTTTTGTACCTGACCGATTAATAGTCAAATTCGAATAAATGAAAAAGAAATTAAACAACTCAATAAGTTATCTGAATTAAGATTTATATATATAAAGGAAGGAAAGGCTTTGGGAAAGGAAATGAAGTTAATTTATTTGAATTTAGACATTATTTATTAATTTTTTTTTGGGGGGGGCATTTTTTCAGTGAATTAAAAAAAACTTTATAATTTTTAGAAACCTTATTCTCCTTAAAATATTAAATAACTTGGAAGCCAGTAATATAGGGATATCCTTTTAAGACAATAAAATTTATTTCAATATCATTTTTTATATGAAAATTTGTCATCATTTTCTTAATGATAAAAACAACATAAACTTTCTCCGATTACTTTTAATGGCGTGTTTTATAATTTTGGTTTCAAAAACGATATGAATTAATTATTTAATATCATTTTTTATTACAAATACTTGAAATTTTAGTGCTTTGTAAGTGTAGTCTTATACCATTTGCGTACATTAAATTGTCTCTCTTCGATTTACTGCACTACAATTCGCAGTTGTTTGCTGCGTGTTTAATGGATGAGGGCTGCAAAATTAAATCAGATAATGATTATTTATTGCTGTTTGATAATGCTAATAAGTTAGTTAGCCAAGCAGATAAGAATAATGGCAGATTAGAATTATATTTAAAACCGTTGAATAATTCTAAGAGTTTCTTTTCTTATTTATGTACTAATAATTATGAGATTTTGCATAATAGATTATGTCGTATAAATCCTAAGTATATTCTTAAAATATAAGAATGAATAGATATTGGTAATATAAATGATTTTAAATGTGAAACATGTGATATAAATAAAATAATGAGAAAAATTATCCTAATGTTCACATGAGTCAATGTGCGGAATTCTTGAGTTAATATGCTGATCTGTAGGTATATTTTTATCCAATATGACTCATTCTGTAGTGCAAAAGATTTTATGGTACTGGAGAATGGTTTTTCTGGCATATACTGGATATATTTTCTCAATTTAAAGATAAATATTAAAATTTAAGAACTGATAATCTCTTAAAATATGTAAATAAGCAATTTGATATTTATCTAGTTAATTAAAGTATATTTAAAGAAAAAACACTTCCATGTAATAGTGTGTAACGTTCCCCGTTTCCCTCATCTGATAATTGACATTCCGGCCAGATGTAACCCCACCTGATCCACACACATTGTTAAGTGTCTCCGGACTGCCAGATGGGGGATCCTCTTCGCAATTAGTCATTGTGTCTGGTCATTAGTTGTATCCAGATAAAGAACCGCATTTGAGTGTTTCGTCGTTTCAGGGAGATCCATCAAAGGAGAAGAACGTCAAACCATCCAGATGTTAATTTTTTTCCATTATGAATGGACTACTCACAAGAATCATCAGCAACCGTTATCATTAAGTGTCGAAGTAAGGTGGACTTTGGCTGGTGTTAGCGGTGACTTGAATATAATTAATATGTGCTAGGGAAGGGTCAGCTACAAAGATGAATCATTAATAGACATTCATACGATCGACTGGAGACCATTGAGGAAGCATTGCTGAACGGCTATTGGGTGATAAGAAGTTAAAGTGCACCAATGAGAAAATGTGAGCAGAGATTTTACGAAAATAAAATGAGGTATTTTTTGAAGAGGAGAAAGAGAACAGTGAGAGCCATTTAAGGAGGAGTCACGAGTCGAAGGTGTTCCAGATTTTGTGTGAAGCTCCGTCTGATTCGGTGTTAAGATCCACCCGATAAAGATCGGTGGATTTCTGGAACTACCCCTGGAGTAGCAGTTTGAGCTAACAGCCTGTTAGCGTTTTTTGTGTTGTTTATTCTCCGAATTGATCGATCAACTATTTCATGATTAACTTTCAACTGTTGTGTGAATTTTGTAAATACATTAACTTAGATAAGAACAAGTTGTTTTTGTGTACATATAAGGCTGTAAATAAAGGAATTGTTTGTTACACTACTCTCTTATCTGATCGGTCAGGATCAAAACTTTACAAGTGAAAATAACAATAATGCTAAATGATCAAAATGTATTCTTCTAGGAAGAGCTAGATCATTGTTGTATAAAAGTGGCCTTCTATCAAAATTTTGGGAGACATTTATTAATTATAACACTCGAGTTTAGAACGTATCGCCCTGTATAGGAAAAGGCGTCGCAGGGACATGGAGAAGTGTTATGTATAGGAAAAGAAAAAATTCCCTTTGAAATTTGGAATATATGAATAATTAGATTATTTAGGAAAATTTCCTTATTTCCACATTAGGAAAATAATGAATTTGAATTTTTGGGAAGACTTGATATAATGTTGGGACAGAAGGGATGTCGAATTTATGATATTAAAAACAATTTAAATTAGGGAAAGATCAATAATATTCAGTGAATCTTTAACCATCTAAGAAATTGCAAGTGGACACTTGGGATGTTGATTCATTGTTAAAAACCTCTTCAGAAAGAAATTAGATTAATAAGAAAGAAAGACATTTGGAAATTCTTGCCAAACCTGCAGCAAGTGACAGTAATATCTCAATGTTATATCAGACACTCACACCCCATCAGCTAAATGACGGTATGAGGGGTGAAAATCAGTTGGCAAAGGTTGAACCGAAGAATAACGATGTAACTGAAGTCCCGTTTATGCGTTCGGAAAAGCTCCAATTTAAACAAATTTCAGCTAATATCGCTCGTAACATTCCGAATACTTATACAGACGCATTGAAAAGTGCGCACTGGAAGAAGGCAAAGAAAAATGAAATGGATTCTTTAAGTGAAGACTAAGTTTGGAAAATAGTAGACAAGCTTGCAAATATAAAATTAATGAAAAGCAAATGAGTATATTCTTTAAAGCAAGATAATTTTGGAGAAATAAAATATAAAGTAAGGGTTGTTGCATCTAGTTTTAAAGCGATAAAATATAAGGAATTATTCAGAATAATATTCTCCTTTCGTAAATATAGAATATTTCCGATTATTAATTGCACTTGCATCAAAAGTAAACTTTTTGTTAAGTTCTTTGATGTAATATCTGTATATTTGTATAGTAATCTAAAGAAACTGTTTATATATTACCTATACCTGGTTATGAAAAATTAATTGGAGAGGAAAAGCTTTGTAAATTAAAATATAACATTTATAACTTTCCACACTCGGGTGGAAATTACTACGTGACTATAAATGACGAATTAGAAACGTTTGGTTTAACACAACTGACTTCTAACAATTTTGTTTTCTCTAACAATGCTGGTGAAAATTACTTTAAATTTTTTACGTATGTAGATGATTTAGATATTTTCTGTAACCAACATTAGATATTGTAACCAAAGTTTGAAATGCAAGATGATAAAACTGCTAAGTTTTTAAGTATGAAAATTGTAAAAAATGTAAATGGCATCATTTCACTATCCGAAAATATTGACACATTTTTGGTTAAAAAACATAATCTAGAAATATGTAAAAGTGTCAAAACTCTTGCAAAAAAGAACAAAGAATTTCCTATTCTAAATGAACAGATTAATATTACTATGTATCAGGAATTAATTAGTAACTTTTATACTTAACGTGTCCTGATATATCATTTATGAAAACTTATCTTTCATATTTAACCATAAACCAGGAAAAATGCATTATAATTTAGCTAAAAAAGTATTAAGATATTTGATAAATAAAAAAGATAAATTGTTTTATGATAAGAAATTTAGTTTTCTGAAAGCTAATTCTGGTGTTAGCAGAAAAATGTATTTATTTTCTGGCAGAGTAAGTTTATTAGGCAATTCATTATTTTCGTGGAAATGTTATGTTGAGATATAACATGTTTTTGTTTATGTGAAACAGAGTTGCATGCCATTTCTGAAATTTGTGATATTATTTGAATAGTAAATTGATGAACTGAGATAAAACTTAAAGAATACATAAATGATGCTTTACCTTAAATTCAGATAGTCGAACAGCAATTTAGTGAATTAAATTTACTAGGTCTTCGAATAAACGATGGCATATGCATTCACGTTTTCATTTGTGAATGATTTGGTGGAAAACAAATTAAACTGGAATACGTTCGAACTGAAATGTTAATTGCAGATTTTCTTATAAAGACTGTTAAAGATGAAAAGTTAAAATATTACATGAAAAATATTTCACTAATTTCATAATAATTATATGTTTATATCTGTTTACGTTTCGTGTATTTGGCATTCGAATTATTAGAAAAATATAACAGTCGCAGAAGGGGTATGTTGGGATGAAGAGAGCGAATTATTTTTTGTGCAGAATCTGTGTGAGGATGAATATCTTCGTAATTACATTTCGCTCTGCCCAATCATTCTTCCTTCCTTTGAGGCCTTGAAAATGTAGCTGTGTAATTTTTTATTCGTTTTTCCTAAATATGTATTTGTACGTGAGTAATGAATGTGCTGACTTAAAGAACCATGACCAGGAACTAAAGAACACAAGCCGGCGTCCTGGCATAGGAGTAGCGCGTCTTCCTCGTGATATGGGCGTCCCGGGTTCGAGTCTATCTGTGAGATGTGTGAATGTGCCCTCCTGTAAAAAGGGGTTGTGCAAGCGAATGAGTAATGCGTGAGTAGCTAAGTCGTGCTCTTGGCCCTAGTTGGCGCTACTATGAAAACAAGAGACGCTCCCCTTCAGGCTTAAAGCGGCTGTCTCTGAACGGCGGGGCTTGTCCTTGGCAAGTGCCATAAGAAACAACAACAAACAACTTACGAACATAAATTTAATTATTATTTTACTAACACATTCACAAAATATACAAAAATGCAATTCGTTGAGATCATTTATCGGAGGTTCTAAAAATGCTGAAGAAAAACTTTTGAAACTTGAATGAAAAAATATGATTGATGCCAAATGACTGCAAAAAAAAAGAAAAAAAAATAATACATTCATATATTTTTATAAAATATCTAATATATTTGATATGAATATGTAAAAATAATCATTAATTTCAAAGCTACTTATGTCAAAGAGTTAATTTGAAGATTTAAAGATGAAGTCATTATTTTTTCCTGACATTTGACAGCACTTTTCAGTGATTAATTTCGAAACGATAGTAGTTAAATGCTAGCCATTTGAGACTTGAACGGAAACTTATTTGTTTATACAAGTGTAAAATATTATTTCCATCCATATGTTCTTTCAAAGATGGAAATAATATTACATGTTAATATTTGAGTAATTTTCAACGAAAAAAATGATGCCATGTCACGGGCGCTATTTGCATTTTTTAAGCAACTGACGAGGATTAGGGAAGAAAACATTTTAAATCGGCGTCGATTGTCCTCGCTACGCCACTGATGTAACATACGATGTTTATTTAGGAGACTACGAGATCAGATAGTATAATAACACTCAGAGAGGATATATGAATACATGGGCAATGGATAACCTTCTTTTTCACTGTCACTAGATGCAGATATTTGTGCCAAGATGCGAAGCCTCTTAATATTTAACAGATGTTATTTTAACTTTGCCATTCATTTATATATAATTACTAAAAAGAATATGCAAAAACATTTTACTTACACAATTTTTTTTTAAAATTTTGATATCTTATAATTCTGCATATACACAGAAAAGAATTTTAAGTTAAAAAACGCTTTGATTGAGACCATACACATGCAATAATTCAAATTCGCTGTATATGAATTATTATCTAACACGGATTTTCAATGAATGGAGAAATGGATTCAAAAAATTGTTTCGGAGTCTTTGAGACACGCTTTGAAATAAAATATCTCATAGCTACATCTGCTAGTTTTTTTTTTTTTTGTCCGTAAGTTTGACATATGGTATGTATTGATTCCAGTATTGTCTATTATCATACTCAATATATTCTCACAATATATGATTCGGTTGCACGTTGTATCTGCTCCATAGCACCAATTCCTCACTTTGTAGCAACTGCACTAATTTTTTTAAATCTTTATTTCAATAACGTTGGAACTTGTGGATAATGATAAACTTTATTTAGTGGTATTTTCTTTAGACCAGGTGGATTTATTTAATATATGTTTTGAACCTATCGCAAGCCATGATCACTTTTTAGATGCGCGTCTCTAGAAAGCTTGTACGTGAAATCGCGAAATTTTCCGTCTTGAAATTGACATCCCATGGTCTAGGGGGTGTTAGGAATGTGGGATAGCAGAGTAATTGGGGGAAGCGAGCTGCATAGAAATCGGTGCTTGTGGTAGCAGAGGTCACCTTTAAACTAGATATTGTTGAAATAATGTTGACAAAGCTACAATAGCATGTTTCCACGAGATGAGAGCGTAACACTCGTCTATTAAAGGACCAAAAATTTCTGATAAAGCAAGAAAATTCGCATTGTTGTGAGGCAACAACGATTTCCAGGCTGGCAATGGATACTTTTCTTTTTCCGTGAATGGATGGTTCTCCTCTTTTTATCTATTATTAATTGAAGAAGTTTGTAACAAAGTAATGTAAACTAAATTATTAAATTTAAAATTCTTAAAAATATTTGTTTATTAAAAACATTTGTTAAATAATTTTATATCCGCGAGTATTTGTTAAATGTATAGCAGCAATAAAACTACAACATTTCTACATTGCATACTTTAATCAATATTTGATACTAAAATGCTCAATTATTGGGAAATGATATCTTGTCTATAACAATATTTATTCTATACCCCTATAATATCATTATAAACAAGTTTTCTAGTAATTCAACGTCGGCACCTATAATATTATTGAAATGGAATAATAAATTCAATAAGCAAGAGAATGAGAGACACAACTCTACACATAAAAATACAAATATTAAAAAAATATTCAAAATATACAAATATTAAAAAAGAAGCTTAATCCTAACTGCAGTGAATGTTTCCAATGAGTAAACAAAATAGAAAAGGTCTAATGCTTGTTTTAGAGAAATATCATAAATCTAATGCAACCCCCTCCTGTTCTTAATGGCATATATTTAAAACATATAAGTAATATTTATATAAATTTTCTTAAAATTAGTGATCCTAAACCATCCGGCTCTCACACTAAAAATATTAAAATCGAACATTATAAACGATTAAACGTGACACTAATTTCTGCATATAAAGAAACCAGCAGAATTTTTTTGATAATTTAAAATGCTTAAAATTTTAGTGATTAACTATCAAAACAGTGAGCCACCACAATGTTCTTTGTTTCCACTGAGTAACAAAAAATAACATAGATGTAAAGATGGCTTCCCATAAATATGTGTAAGACTTTAGAATTTATCCAATAAAAACAGAGGAGTGAATTCATCACATATATTTAAAAAAATATTCATAATACGTTGATTGGCAAAATCAATATCGTAATTAATTGAAATTTATGGTAATAAGAATACAAATGACGTAATGAAAGTAAACAGTTTAAAATTAATGAATACTTTAATTACTTCTAAATGCAAAATAAATGGAAGAAACACATATAAAAAATTACTATCAATTTATTAACTCAGAAAGAAACACTTGCTTTTACAGAAATTATTAAAATATGAGGTGCAGACGGAAAAGCTTTAATTAAATAAGAAATGCAATCAAATCATTACTTATTTTGAATTTTTTTTATAACTAATGATTAAGATGTCTTTTCGAACACAGGTGGTTACAGAAACTATGAAATAATTACCTGGCTTAAAATGTATTCCTCGCCTACGGCTATTAAACATATTAGTTTCTGACTTTCTCTCTACTAAGAATCTTTGTATGAGTACAATACACATTATTAAAAAAAACTTTCACGAGTTATTTCATAAGCAAGAATCTCTTGAAATTTAATTCTTAAAAAATGGTGTGAACATTCTAAAAAAACTATTAATACAATATATGGCATTTCTTATATGGAAAAAATAATGGAGTTTTTTTAACAAATTATGTTGTTTCTAAAACTGCATAAGAATTCTAAGAAAGCTAAAAATGACTCTTTGCAACACAAATTAAAGTATGCTATACAGAAAAATTCATTATGATCCTTCAGAAGAATTTTAAAATAGTTCAATAACTAATTAGTGTTATCTGCACTAATACTAGATTTACATGTTGCAGCATAAATATAAAAATACTGTGATGTTAAATACCTAATAGTATATATTTTTACCAAAGATTTAAAGAAAAGGATCTCCAACTTTTTTTTCTTAAACAAATCGTATGATATTACTTCCTCTAATTAAAAACTTATGCCTTTAGAATTGAATAAATAAATATTTTAAAATCCTTTTACTATTACAAGTAATGCTAGATGTGAGATACAAATTTGATCATAATAACTCGGGTAACAAATAGCAGATACTTTCCTTTTACAATTTAAATGCAAAAAATTACAAATAAAAATCAGTTACCAATTTCAAAATTGAAATACAAAGTATTAGAGAACTAATAAAAAAACTTGGTTTAAAACAATCAGTCCTGATTTAAGTGACAAACTTTTTAAAGCTTCTTTTTCTAATATTTTGAGGTTTGCAGTATCAATGATTATATGATAATTTCTGAACTAAGATATATAAAAAATGGCAAGCAAAACGATAACTTTACAAATAAAAAATTTTACTCTATAAAAGATTTCGAAAAGTTAATATTGAATCGTTAATAAAATTATGTAAATTTCCTTACCTTCTGCGGCACGGGGCCGACATCCTGTGATCCTAAACTATTATTAAAATAGAAAATAAATTCAATAAACAATAAAATGCGAGACAAAAATCTACACTTAAAGTTACAAATATTTTTTTTTAATTCTTGATGATTCTTAAATAGTAGTGATTAAATATAACTGCAGTGAATCTTTCCAATGAATAAATAAAACAGCATAGTTCTAATGATTACTTTATAGAAATATCCTTTTAAAGACAAATCTAATGAAAAAAACAAACTCGGTTCATAATTATATATAAAAGTATTCTTGTAAATCCATTTTAAAATACTATCACAAAGCAAAATGACAGCGAATAATGAGTGCAAAAAACTTGAAAATAGGATGACACAAATAAATTTTTACACATCATCGTAAATTTCAGCTTCTTCTACTTGAAATGTAATTCAATAAAACATAAATAAAAATGAGTTTTACAAATGGTGATAAGCAAGATTTATTTGCATATTATTGGAGTGCAACTGATTTTTTTTAATTAGAGTATTTTGAAAATGATATGGATTAAACATAAGATGAATTACAAAAATTATTCTTAATATTAGATATCTTGAATTCTTCTCTCTCACTAAAAATATTAAAAACATAGATAAATGCAATATATTATAGAGTTTCTATTCTATTCAATATACATATTCTATTTTATATATATATTATAGACCTGGAAACGTGACACAAATATTCTGCATATAAATAAGCAGTACTTTTTAATTAGTGAAATATATTTTACTAGTATGCAAAAAGAATGAATAAAAAACAAAGAAAGAGAATTTTCATTGTGACATTTCAAAATAATAATGTTGAATCTTTAATAGAATTTGATATCCATACCTCTCATATATCCAGATCCACAGGGGAGACCTATAATATTATTGAAATGAAATTATAAGCTCAATAAACAAGAGAAGGCAAGACAAAACTCTACATATAAAAGATACAAATATTTTTCTTTCATGATGCTTTAAAAAAAATAGTGATTAATCCTAACTGCAGTGAATATTTCCAATGAGTAAACAAAATTGAAAAGGTCTAATGCTTGTTTTAGAGAAATATCATAAATCTAATGCAAAACCACCCTGTTCTTAATGGCATATATTTAAAACATGCAAGTAATATTTACATATATTTTCTTAAAATTAGTGATCCTAAACCATCCTACCTTCTCACTAAACATATTAAAATCGAACATTATAAGCGATTAAACACGACACTTAATTTTCTGCATATAAAGAAACCAGCAGAAATTTTTTTGATAAGTTAAAATGTTTAAAATTTTAGTGATTAACTATCAAGGCAGTGAGCCACCAGAGAATGTTCTTTGTTTCCACTGAGTAACAAAAATAACGTAGCTGTAAAGATGGCTTCCCGTAAAAATGTGTAAGACTTTAGAATTTATCCAATAAAAACAGAAGAGTGAATTCATCACATATATTAAAAAAAATATTCATAATACGTCGATTGGCAAAATCAATATCGTAATTAATTGAAATTTATGGTAATAAGAATACAAATGACATAATGAAAGTAAACAGTTTAAAATTAATGAATACTTTAATTACTTCTAAATGCAAAATAAATGGAAGAAACACATATAAAAAAATTACTATCAATTTATTAACATAGACATCAATTCTTGCTTTTACAGAAATGATTAAAATATGTGGGGCAGACAGAAAAGCTTTTATTATATAGGAATCCTATTCAAATTTATACTGCATTTTAGTTTTTATTTAATCGACGATTAAGTTGTTTTTTTTAATATTATTCATTGAGTGTTTAAATCTTGCTTTAATTATTTTTCGTGCGTCAGGTTTTATGGGTTTCTCTTTCGGCTTCCGTAGTTTCGATTCAAGAAATATTCTATTTTTTAATAGACATTTAAAAGCGTTTTTTTAATTAGCACTTATTTTTTCTTATTTATTTCTCTAATTTATTAATGCCTGCTTTCTCATACAATCTAAACTTATTATCTTCAGACAATGCGAGCAGCAAGTAGCAAATGGACTTTGGGATCTTTCTCTATCCCATTTGGCTAAGTCATGAGTGAAATTTTTATCCGTAGAATCAGTATTAAATTTGGATTTTGAGCTGCTCATTGGATAAAAAAAATTCTCTAATCTGCTCTAAATATGCTCACAATTTCTCAAATAATAAACAAACCATTCAATAAACTCAAGTATGGCAGACTAAACATCACCGCCTTGCTTCATCAAATTGAATGCTGTTAATCCGCCAGAGAAATGTATTCTATTCTTTCACGCAGTTACAAAAGCTTGGCGCATATTCTTTAACTGCAGTTCGGAAATTACACACACACACACGCACAAAAAAAAAGTCTCCCAAATCGAAATTGGAATGATCTACATGATAAAGGGAAGAGGGGGGGGGTGAATAAAAAAGGGTGGAATTTCCGATTACACAGTCGCGAATGGTGTTTCATTTTTGGTGCTACGGATAGGATCTTGAAAAGTTTAGAAATTGGCCCTTTAGATGAAGGAAAAAAAAAAAAAGGAAATAAGAAATTTGAATTCCCTGTACTTTCCCAGTTTGTATGGAGATTTTCTAATTTCCCTGCATTTTCATTGTTTTTTAGGTGATTTTTAAATTCTCTATTTTTTCGCTTTTCCAGTCTTCACTGATGCCGTGGTAACCATTTTTGATTTACGCACTTCAATCAATATATTATCTGTACATTTTTGAAAGCTTAATGAAAGTTAGTAAATATGTCATTATTCAAATGCATTATGATTTCAGCCTTTTAATAACTCTTCGTAATATATATATATATATATCCCTGAAAAAAAAGAGAACGAAAGTGTCTTTTATTTTTGTAACTTTTTATTCTGAGCCTTCTACTGATATCAAAGTATTTTCATATATTTGGATAATTTATTCGAAACCTCGCAATTGAAAGCATACACCAAATTATGACAGTTAAAGTTATATGCATACACACACTGAGGTGACAAAAATCATAGGAGAGCAATATACAAACATACAGATAGCTATAGTATCGCGTACTAAATGTATAAACGGACAATACAATGGCAGGGATTTCATCTATATTTTAGTGATTTATATGAAAAGGTTTTTAACGTGATTATGGTCGCACAATGCAATTAATAGACTTTAAAAACATATTCGTAATTGGAGCTGGACTTATGGGATATTCCATTTAGGAAATCGTTAGGGAATGTGCCAAGATTGTGCCGAGAATACCATATTTCAAGCATTACCTCCCACCATGGACAATGCAGTGACCGACCACATGCACTTAAAGATGGAGACAAATGACGTGTGTATAGAATTATCAGGGTTAACAGACAAGCAACAGTGCCTGAAATAAGGACTGGAATCAAAGGTTAAGAAAGTGTGGCGAAATTTGGCATTAATGGGTTATAGCAGCAGAACGTAGACTCGAGTGCCTTAACTAACAGCATGACATCATCTGTAGCGCCTCTCCTGGGATAGCACCATACTGGTTGGACACTAAATGATTGGAAAACTATGCCTTTGGTCAGAAAAATGACGATTTGAGTTGGTAAGAACTGGTGGTCGGGTTCTATTGTGGCTCAGACTCCACGGAGCCATGGACCCACATTATCAACAAGGCACTCTGCAAGCTGGTAATGGCTGTTTTTACATGGAATTGACTGGGTATGGGTATAGCTCTAGTCCAACTGAACCGATTATTGACTGGAAATGTTTAGCTATTTGGAGTTTCGGGTTATGTTTAGCTATTTGGAGACCACTTGCAGCTATTCATGGACTTCAAGCATAAAGAATGATGGCAATTTTATGGATGGTAATGTGCCATGTCATCGGGATAGACTGATCGCGATTAGTTTGAAAAACATTTTGGACAATTCCAGCAAATGATTTGGACGTACTGATAGCCTGCCATGAATCTCACGGAATATTTGTGGGACATAATCGAAACGTGAGGTCGTGCACAAAATCCTGCACCGGCTAAACTTTTGCAATTATGGGCTTCCATAGAGGAAGCATGGCTCAATATTTCTGCAGGGAGCTCCCAACAACCTGTTGAGTCCATGCCACAT
Source organism: Argiope aurantia (assembly GCA_026543865.1). Taxonomy (NCBI): domain Eukaryota; kingdom Metazoa; phylum Arthropoda; class Arachnida; order Araneae; family Araneidae; genus Argiope; species Argiope aurantia. Next base: position 16,272 of record JAPMOR010011029.1, read on the forward strand.
CTAGTTGCTGCCTTTCGCCATGTAAAAGGAGGCCCGACAAGTTATTAGGAGATATCTCGTGACTGTTTCTCACCTCAGTGCATATTATATATATATATATATATATATATATATATATATATAGTAGTTAAAAAATTTATAATATTCGAATAAATAAAACTTTTTTCAAATGTTAC
>JAPMOR010011046.1:0-15085 GCA_026543865.1 Argiope aurantia
TAATATATAATATATATATATATATATGCAATAAAATTTATTGTTTTGGAAATAAGTATCAGAAAATAAAGTTTAAGGTTTTCATTTTTGATAATTTCTTTAAATGCAAACGCAGCTTTATCTTTTATTAATTTGTATATAAGTTTGAAAATGGAAAGTAAAACTTTCGTTTGTTTCTTCTAAGCGAAATCAGGAAAATGATATTTCTAATTAAATTGTTACTTACATTTTTAGAAGAATATATCTTGGCTCAAATTAAGATCGTTTCCAAATGAAATTTTACGCAGAAATTCATAGCTTTCAGAGCTACATAATCTCAGAAAAGCTTAAATCTTTTAAGCAAGCAGATTTTTTCTTGTTTTATATGTAGGAATAATTTTATTCTATTTTGTAGACTTACTTTTTAAAGTTATGTTTAAATGTTTAAATAATTTTAATAGTTATATAAAATATATTTGACAAATATGTAACGATTATTTTGAGTCTAATAAAAAAAATCACACTGTAATGTACACTGTAATAATTTGGAATTCTGTGCTGGTGAGGGCGAAATTTGGAATAATGTAAATAGTTATTATACTGCTTTATTCTAAGTTATTACGAATACTTCACAAAAAAAATAAAAGCATTTTAAAAATAAAACTCTCGTGGGAAAAACTTAACTGATCATTTATTTACTAAATTTATCTTTTACACCAGATAAAATTCCTGAAATTAAGGATTATTGTTATCTTTGAGGTCTGGCAACGCCATTAACATTCTGAAATATCTTTTGATTTTAAAGAAAATTAATCGATTAATGTCATAAACATTTTGAAATATGGTTAGACTTTGAAATATTTTTGTTATTTTTCCCTTTGGGTCCATCATTTTATCAATAAGAAATATTGCAGTTATTTCATTTTTTTCACGTTAATTATTATTTCTTTTAATTCATTTCAACTTTGCAACCTTTTATTTAGCTTGGCTTATTTTGTATTCAAGATAAAAAAAAATCCGAATTTTAACATTTTCAAACTTTAACTCTCAGTCAATCGATTAATTTCATTAAATTTGGATTCGATACATGTGACATCAATAAATACTGAAAATCGATGCCAAAATTCAACAATAATTATGATAATGAGAAAACCATTACGATAATTTATGATAATAAACTTCAATCTTTATTAAGGATTAAAAAAGGAAGTAAATAAGTAAAATAAGAATATTCTATAATTTACGAAATTAAATAAAAAATATATATTTTAAAACTAAATTTATTAAATTTATTGTTCTTTAATTATTCGTATCAATGAAACATTTTTCCGATTTTCATTTGGAAATTTCCAATCTTTCTGTGCAAATTCCAGAAACACTTTACAAATTAATAAAACCTATGTTAGACTTAGAATGTGCATTCGTTTGAAAGATCTAATTATTATAGAATCGGGAATTTATTTCTTAGCCGATTTGTTGAAGTAATTAAGCTATACTACGTAATTAGTCTTTAAACGGTGATTTTATTTCACTCATCCGATCAAGTCGGTGCTACCAACACCATTACTTCCAATTAAAGTTAAAGAGAAGGATTCTGTTAGATAAATAAATGAGGAACTTAATTTGTACTGTTCGAAACGGGAAAATACCTGTTTCATCTCATTATCTGCTTCACTGTCAAGGCCTGTTAACAGTTTTAAATTAAAAAAATACTTGTTCAACCTGTATTTGCCTGCATATACGATTAATCGATTAGTTTAAATTGTTTTTATTTTAAACCAATCAAATTAAATAAATCTTTACTTGATAATTATTTTAGGTAGTTATTAAATTAAAATGATTTAAAATTAATGACAAATATAGATTTGCGAAAAAAAAATTATCTTGGTATTTTTCAATCATTCATGAATTTTTTTAATGAATAGTTTTGGATTCCTAGGCAATCGCAAAATTTTTCAAAAAAATTATTTAATTTAGCATTGTTATATTATATATCACTTATTTAATATATTTAGCTAAAAAGATAGGTAATATCTAATTTCAATTTTATTTAAAAAAATAATTTTAAGTTCAGTTTTTTTAACAGATTTGCTGCCAAATCTATTTTGAGTAAATTCTAACAATCATTCAATTACCTCGTGATTTAATGTTTACACTATCGTAATTCGAAGTATCATACTTCTTACATATGCTTTTTTCGCAACAGATAGTTGTACCACGTATGTGTAAATGTAATAAGAAATGAGTTAAAATATTAGCAGTTAAGATATCTTTTTTAAAAAAATTAAATAATTCGACTCATTCTGAAAGAATTATCACAAATTTTTTGAATTTTTTTTTAAATGTTAATGTTTGTCTAACAATACTCATAATTTAATTTGAAGTATTTTGTATTCGCTTTATGAATCGCTGTATAAAACTAAGGAATTATAAATGCACTTTATAGATCCTTCATTTTCAAAAGGGTCTCAAAATTTGTTCTATTTCTATGTTACCCTAATTATAGAAGAAGAATATCAGATCTGAAACGAAAATTTAAACGCTTCCAGCCAGAGAAAACGTTTCAACATGATCACCCCATTTAAGTGTCTAGCATGACAAATTCTGCAGACGATTACGATGTTACACTCCCTATCTAACCTCCTTCAATTGAAAACGGAGACCACCACAAATGGTTATCCCACACTCAACACCCAAGAACATCCTCTCCTTCTATTGTATAACAATCAATAAACCTTCTCTTTCCACCCCTATGTTTTACAACCCCCACACCCTTCCTCAGAGCAGCCCCGCTCACCTGATCAATCATCCATCATCTTCCTGACAACTCAGCCCCACTCTTTTTGTACTCTAAGCACGATTTTTTTCCTTCTACTTTTTCTTACAGACGATTATGGTTCACGCGAGTAGTATCTATCCATCTTTTTTCTTGAGGGTGGGTCGAGAGGAGGAGGGGGAAGGGGTGATGCAGAGGATATATGTTTTTATATTATCCTCTCTCACACTATCGCTTGGCTTTTTTTTAGGGGGTGGACTCTTGTTTGGTAGATGTCATCCACATGTTGCTTTAGTGGGATGGACGTCCACTTAAAGCGAAGAAAATTCATTTCTTTAATAATGCAATTCCATTAAGGATTTCTTGTCCACGGAAGAGCCAAATGGCCCTCATGGGTCCACGAGAAAATACCTGCCTTATGAAGTAAAAATTTTAAATGGCCAAAATGGACTCTACTTTCTTTTCCTTTTTTTTTATTATTGATTTTCTCCAGAGTTTGTGACAGTAATGTTTGACTTGGGCTGAGTTGTGGGTAAACGCTGAGGCAAGAATAGACGAGGTAGGGCATTTATTAAAGGATATGATGTTGAAGTCGTTAAAGCGGAACGTTAATGACAGACAACTATATTTCCTCAATTTTTTCGAGAAGACTATATTTAACGCAGGAAGGCTAATATAGCTTTAAAATTGTTTTTTTTTTCATGGTTGACGCTTTTTACTAGAGGTATTTAATCGCTTGTGGAATTTTTAATTATGACATAGCAATTTTAAAGTACCCAAGGGTGAGATTCAAAATATGATAACACTTTTTAAGACATCTAAATTTGCTTTTAATGTTTTCTTTTAATAGAAATTCATTTCCATAATAGATTGCTTACCGATTTTGGATTGTAAAATAGCGGTGTTTTTTTTTTTTTTTTTGAAAACTTGAGCTTTTCTTCGCCGCTAAGATCTTGAATTAAATTAATTATAGTTACAATGTTTATCATTGATATTTTATTATTTTCATAGCATTGATATTTTATTATTTTCGTTCTTTTGTGGGTATATTTCTTTGAGTCTATAAATTAATTATTTATTTAAAATAACGGAATCGATCTTTTAAAAAAAAATTAACTTTGAACCAAATATACAGTGCTTTGAAATTTTTAAACCATTAACTGTCATTTTTTCTCATAAAACTCTACTTAATATAGTGAACATGCAAAAATTAATATACAATTCAATATTTTTAAATGCATGAAATTCCTATAGCATAAATGCTTTATTTAAAATTTAGTAAATTCCTCGACAAATAAATCTATGAATAATGATTGATCTTCCCATAATCGGAAGCTCCTTTAAAGAAAATCGTTTACAAATTATATAATAAATGAAAAATGGTGACAAAAATTATGTAAAACTGCTGAAACATCTTTCAAAAAGTTTCTATTAATTTTGTATCCCTTTACGTGAAAAGTTTTTCTTATCCAAAATTAATTTAAATTTAGTCCAATAATCAGTTGTATATATATTCGCTTTTGTTACGCTTGACACATTTTTTCCCCTCAAGGCAGGGCATAAGGTGTTTATTTTTATTTTGTTTATGAAACAACACTAATACTTCACCTGAAAAATATTAGGATACAAGTATAATATGTCTATCAATACGTTCAGTGATTTCAGATTAACAAGTAAATCTTATAAAATATATCATCACTTGCCACATGAACTAGGAATGGATCACAATAGTTTGTTTTATAAAAAAATATAAAAGAAAACAAAGTGAAATTTTACTGATCATCACAATGAATTAAGTAAATTATTCCCCCTTCATTCAAAAAAATATTTTTAAGCATTGAAATTTAATATTCAAGGGATAAATGTAGGAAGGCAATAATAAGCAAGACTTGAGTGAACGAAATCGAGATAGTGTACTTCTTTGAGCATTTTTTTCTCCGTCAAACCCCATTTAAGAAAGCATTCTAAGCATCCTTCTCCTTTAAGGAAGCTTTCTAAGCCCCGTTTAAGAAAGCATTCTTCTAGTTTAAGAAAGCTTTCTAAGCCCCGTTTAAGAAAGCATTCTTCTCCTTTAAGAAAGCTTTCTAAGCCACGTTTAAGAAAACATTTGATATTTAATCTATCACATAATCTATTCATTAAGGATTGTATGGATCAAAATCAATTTATCTATGCATCGTTTTGTTTCAAGAAACACTTTTGAGTTTACAATCAGTAACTTTTATATTTCTGTAAGAATAAACTTGAAATTGCTGATAGAAATTTTAAAATGGAATATTTGTTGTAGAAATACTAAAACGCTTTTCTTTTCAAAGTTTACAAAATATAATATCTACATTATTCTCCAGCATTAGGTTGCTATTCTAGCATGTCCTCAGTAGCAATGAATCTAATTATCGCTCATGTGATGTTAAAGCAAAATAATAAAGAATGTAATATAATAAAAGTAATACCGCACCTGTAATAATTAATGGGACAGAATAGTAAAATTATCTAAATATATATTTTTCTACTTCTGATAATATGAAATGATGGTTAAGTGAAATTATCTGCATTTCCATCTATACTCAATGGCAAAAGTACCATTCATCACAATTTGAAGATATACTAAGCCAAGGAATCAAAACTATCTCCTTCCTTTTCTACCTTCAGTAGCAAGAAATATAGCCATCACAGATATGCTAATACTACATCGTAGGTATGTAAAATTAGCTACATTTTTGTATGTATTCAATGGCAATTTAATCATCACACGTATACTAATACAATAAAGAAAAATAAAACTATATGCATTCTTATATTCCCTTATTGCAAAAAATCTACATGTTATACATATAGTGAGATAAAGACTCCCAAAATTTAACGGAAGATTTGCATTTACCACAATTTTTGCAGTAAAGTGTTGGCAACCCTATAAAAAAAACCATTTGACCGCTGATAGTTTAAGGTCAGTAAAAATAGAGTTTTAGACGATAGAACAAAGTGTCAACGCGAGATATGAATTAAATAAAAAGCACGTTTTTTTTCTTTAAATTGTTGTGTTTTTATTGAATCGTAAAGTACACGGGGCAGGGTTATGTATGAAATAACCCATAGGACAAATGGGTTCTGCGGCTTTGCTGGCATATACGCACACTTTTGTCGAAATTTGCTATGGTCCTTTTGCATAAATGCGGTCGAATTTCATTGATGCAACGTTAAATTTCCACCTTCAATGCACGCGTGCTTGTGGGCTTGTAGGCATAGATCTGTGACTTCAAATAACCCCAAAAAATGAATCTAAGAAGCGAATGCTCAAAGTTTCGAACTGTGGCAGCCAGATTATCATTATTTTTGAAATATTATTTAACAATGAAAACACGCTATTATATAATGTAACGCTCCATTTTTAGTAACCCTGAACTATCAGCTGTGAAATGATTTTTTAATAGAGTTGTCAACACGTTACTGCATAAACGATCACAAATTTAAATCCTGGTTTAATTTTTTGACACTTTTTAGTACAACGGAAGAGGTTCTATCTACCGAATAAGAGAATCACACAGAATGAGTAAAGATGGTGAATTCCCTTTAACAATCCAGCTCATTTGTGAAATTTAATTCATTTGTGAAATTTAATTCATTTGTGAAATTCACCAATTCATTTGTAAAAATTAAAAAGTTCTAGTTTTTATTAAAATCTAGCATTCAAACATAGAAAATTATCGAAAATTTTGACTAAAAATGTTTGGAGAAAAAACTAATGAAATGGTTTTTTTTTCTGTAAAAACACAAAATCCAGTAGCTTTCTATTTCCTACTCCATTCAACCACCTGTTATTATTCTGCATTGGAGTAGGTGCAAATGCAATGGGTCTAAGTACCATTTCGGAACCGCACTCAGACATTAAATGGCGGAGATGATACGGAATGAAAAATGACCTCCGCTCTCTCCTGTTTTATCTCCAACAATAAGAAGAACGACGTCTATCCAGATAAGATTTGCCGTATTCGTCATAAATATGTAATAATCCTTACTCCGAGTTGCAACTTCCGTGCAGCGCTCTGTTAAACATTACGTCTAATGATCTTTACGGGAATCTGTGTGGGGATTCAGAAGCACGATTTATTTCACTGAATAATCCGCTCTTTTTGTTCTTCTCGATTAGTTATTCAGAAATTCAATTTAATGAAGTAGGGTTCTTTCCCCCTTTAAAAGTATGTTATTTTATAGTTAGCATAAAAGTTTAGGAAAAATTTTGCAAAAAAAAATGCTTTATTACATTGTAGAAGTCTGTAACTTATGTAAGGAAACTATTTGTTTTTAAAATTAAAAAAAATGATAATATTTTATTGATATTATTGATGATTAAAAATTAATTGATTTCATTTATGACTTCCATATTTTTAAGTTTAAAAATGATTTTATATGTCAGGTATTACAACATATTAAAATGAGTTTCGTGTCGAATTCGGTATTTCTTTTGGATAATAATTATTTGTAAATTAAGGATCTAATTTAATTATATATATATATATATATATATATATATATATTTATATTGTGTGTGTGTGTTTTAATGAATGTTGTTCATTTGGGGGGGGAATAGGAGCTAGTTGCTGTTAATTTTTTAAAATGTTTTTTAACGTATTTATAATTTTTTTATTACAATGACCTTTACAGAAAAACTATGGATTTATATATGCGTCAAAAACATTTAGCAATTGCATCGATTTTAGTACAGTCTTTTTATAATTTTTTTTAATCAATCGGTTGTTGGAATTTGTCTCAGACTTGGGGCAAGCTGTAACAAACATTAGACATATAAAAACAATAATAATATTAATAAAAATTAACAACAATTAATTATTTTTAATAATTATTAATGATATAAATGCAATAATAATGCTAAGAGCCTTATAATAAACGAAGATGAAATTATTCAATCAATCAACATAAAAGTCCATTTTTGTCAAAGTTGCAGTTAAGATAAACAATTCTTTGATTATTTCTTTCTTCTTGTTTCGCTTGTGCTAATATTTTACAAATTAAGAATTGTAGACTTTTGTTTTATCTTAATTCCTATAAAATATCACAAGCTAAGCAAAACCACTCTTATATTGTAGAAACTGTATCTGAATTCAAAATCCTCTCTTACACCTCCTTAATCTTTATTCTCTTTTTAGTTTTTTTTTCCTTTATCCTTTCCCTTTCTTTTCTCTTTTTCTTTTTCTTTCTTATTTATTATCTCTTTATATTCTTTTACCATTGCTTCTTTTTCAGGTATATCAGTTAGGACGGCAGATTTTCTTTTGCATCACCCTTGATTTGACGCATTCCGAAATGGACCTCTAGGAGAAGGTCTGATCTTTGATGATGCATTTTAACATTAATAGCTGAAACATCTACTCTAAGAATCCAAACGCAGAGGCAAATTGTAATAATTTGATTCGAGTTTTTGTTACAGCTTGTTCCCGTCTTATGGTTTTGAACATTTTTGTTAATTTATTTACAAAATGGTAATTAGTAAAAGAAAATTTAAGCAGCATTTTAAAACTTAATAAATAAACAAGCATCTTAAAACATTTTCTAAAAGATTTATTAAAATTTACTTAAATTAAATTGAAATTAAGTAATTAAATTTTAAGTTTAATTTACGAAATAAAAATCATGATATGAAATACGTAAAAATTCTAATTCTAAAACATTTTACAACCATTACACAGCAACTTATCCCTGCAACAACTAGCCTTAGCCAACTTATCCCTAGCGTTCGTTGTTCAGAGAAGCTTTAGTTATTTTGTAAGAAATAAGTTAGTAAAAATAAGAACTATGTGGTAAGGAAAGAAGTAAGAAAATTTTAAAGCACTTTTATCGACTAATTAATACTGAGGAAAAGAATGATGCCCATTGCGTTTGCTTGCCGTTCAAAATAATTAAAACTTAATTAGTAACTTGTTTAAAAAAATGCATGAAAAGGAATATAAAGTTTGTTTTATATCTTAAAGATTTTATTTTCAGAATTTTACTTAAAAATTTCTTTCTTAGTGATCCGTGGCTTTAAAACAATATATCATTTTTTTGTTATTGATATTGTTAACTGTTTTATCTTACCATTTGCATGCAATTTCTGAGTAATGCTTTTTAAAATATACTTGAATAGTAGAACTAGATTTTAATTTAGGCAATTAAATAACATAATTTATTCACTTTTCATATGAAGCCGTAGATTAGCAATTATTATTAAAGGTAAGTTATTTAAAATTTTTACAAAGAATTTAAAAGAAAATAAGGGCACTGAAATTCTTAATTTATTAAGAGATTATTTCAATCGCATAAAAAAGTTACAACTATTTTAATTTGAATACGAACTTCTACAGTGTTTTCAAAAAATATATTTTAGAAAATTAAAGTTTGTATTTTCAGAGAAAATATTATTAGTACTGATATTTTCTTAGCTAGCATTTGCGAATAGAAGCATTCGTTTTTTATGTATGTTAGTTAAATTATTTTAATTTGTTGCAAAGATTTATAATATATTTTTCATACTGGTGTGGATGTTTATGAGAATGTGAGATCATTGGTCCTTTTAGTTAGTTTTAAAGTCCATTAATTTCTTTTTTCACAAATATGATCCACTTCCTTTATTCCTATATTTATTAACTTTTTATTTTTATTTCATTTTATTATTTCGTTTAAAAGTATATACAAATTTGAAACATATTTAAATTAAGTAAGTTAGAATCTCAACGAGTTTATCTCATTTTTTAAAATTTTAATATCATCCAAGACATGTAATTTTGTTCGGTTTTTTTTATTATTTAAATTTTAAGCGATAGAAAGCATTAGAAATAACGTTCCAATAAAAAATTACTAATCATTTATTATCTCATATAACAAATAAACAGTACATTAAAAACATATTTTGAAATTTTTAACTCATTACAACATTTTTTCAGATAAAAATAATGTTTCTTGAATTATACTTCCTAATTGATCTAAGTAGCTCAAAGATTTTGTCCATAATATTTTTAATAAAAATAATCAGATATTACAAATTCAAAATGTTTAATGTGTTCATATTCAAATGTAAAGTATGTTCAAAATTTGATTATGAATGAAATTTGAAGAAATTAAATATTTTAAAATAAAATTTCGGGATTTAAACATTTTTAATGAATTTTTGAGAATTAAATAGTATTGGTAACAGTTATTTTTTTTTCAAAATCAACTTTTGAAATCTTATACCCCTATCTTAAATTGTAAAAGAAAAACGCACAAAAGTAATCTTTATTATTCAAAAATTATTACATTATGAAGCATATGTATTTAACTATAAATAATTTCTGTTAATATAAATTATTAATTAATTTACCGTTATTATAAATAATTTTCCGTCATGGTTGTTTTAAATTATTTAAGTCTTTGCTTTTCAAAAACTATTAAATATAAAATTTTAATATCTGTTCAGAATTCATGTTAATAAAATGTAATGAAAGTATTGAAAAATCGTTTGATTTATTCTAAAAAAATTAAATTCATTCCAGTTTTCACACATATTTATTTCAGATTTCATACATTCTATATAATTTTAGAAGTATATTTGTTAACAAATTATATACAAAACATTAAATATTGTTTTTCTTCTGTAAGTTTCGAATGAAATTTAAAGTAGTGATTGCATATTAGCCTTCTAAGTTAATAGTGCTAGACCATTGAAATAATCTCTAAATTTTAAATAATTTCACTCTGCATTGTTTCAAAATAATATTACAGTATATCACTCTTTGTATGAGCCATGAAATTTTTATTATTTATTTAAAAGAAATTAGACCAAAAAATTATTCTCATTATTATGCATTTTCAATTTAAATAATTTACATTGCAAATCGGAAAAATTTGGAAATAATCACTACTAAAAGTTGAAAATATAATTACTCGTTTCAGATATTTAATAATATATTCAACATTTCCATATTTTTTTCAAAACATTTAATTTTTTCTTGCATTAGTTCACCAGATTTTGTGGTATAATTTGCTTCTTGCTTGAGAAAAAAAGAATAGGTCTCATTCCTTACAAGATGAGGACATGAATTGGAAAATTGAGTTTGGGATAAGATTTACGATAATGGTAGTATGATTTTAAGTTGTTTGTTCATTAAAATATTGAAGCTCATTAGTCATTACTTTTGAGAAAATTACCTACAACTTATCGGCATAATTTATATATTAATAAGATGACAGTGCCGTTCAGCAAACAAACATCGCTGTTGATAAGGTACACACTTAGTTATCGAGGGACAAGATTCAGTCCTTTATACATTTTAATGTCTTTTTTTAATTTTTCAAATTAAATTAACAATTATAATTTTAATTAATGTATTACTCATTGTGATGCAAAAATAAATACCATTCATCTATTAGTTCAATCATAATTAAAATTCAATTTTAAACAATAATAGAAGTTTAATGATGATGAATAATTTAAATTTTTGTCATTTTTTAAAGTCATTTTTTAGTAAATGTGTTAGTAGTAAATTGTTATGCAAAAATAAATGCTGATTCATCTAATACTTCATTCATGCAAAAATAAATGCTCATTCATCTAATACTTTCATTATAATTAAAACTCGATTTTCAAGAGATAATGTACGTTTAATAATGATGAATAATTTAAATTTTTATTTGTCATTTTTTAGTAAATGTGTTACTCATTTTTATGCAAAAATAAATGCTGATTCATCTAATACTTTGTTCATGCAAAAATACATGCTCATTCATCTAATACTTCAATCAAAATTAAAATTGAATTTTTAAGAGATGTTGTAAGTTTAATGATAATGAATAATATCTTATTAGCAGTTTAAACTCATTTCTTATTAATATGTTGCTCATTGTTATTCAAACATAAATGTTCATTCACCTATGTTTCGTCATAATTAAAATTCCATTTTAAGCGATAATGTATGTTTAACGATAATAACTAACTTAAATAACTGTTAGCTAGTTAAAGTCCTTAAAACTTCCGAATTTTCGGAATTTAATAGTGACAAATTATTTGATCTAACTCTACGAAACTACATTTGCCTTAGAAATTACAAACAGCACTTGATAATTGAACAAATAGGCAAATAAATAGTCCCGACTTTAATGATCGGAAGAAAATAGTAGAAGGCCGGTGTCAAATTATTGAATAATATGTTCGAAGATTAATCAATATTTTAATGATCGAAGAAGGACTGATGGGATCCATCCTGAAAATTCGAGTGAGGACACCGAATGTAAAGCTTTTTACATAAACAAACCATTTATTTTAGCGACTAGACTATAAATGTGAACACAAAAAACGAAATAAGAATCCAAGCGAAAAACTATTATCATATCGCATTAACCGAATTCTGTAAGAAAACAAAAGGAAAAATATAAGTGGGTTAAGACACCACAATTATAGTTTGAAATTCGTCATTTCCAAATTTTATATTTTACTAGAAACTGATATCATTTCGGGGTTTTGCTGTAATTGAAGTGTTTCATAGCATTCCTTAACTAATTTACCAGCTGATAACAGAAGAAAGTCTTTAATGTCAATGAAATTTACATTCTAATCGATCTCTTAATAAAAAAATTGCATTTTTGAACCATTATCCTTTATTAATTGCAATATATATGTTAAAATTTATTTTTTTTTCAAAATTGTTTAAAGAAAATTATCATTCTGGTTCACATATATAACTTAAAATTAATAAATAAGATAAATTTCTAAAACTAATGAACTACATTCTTTATGATGTTAATAATAATAATCAATATTTATCACTATTAAAGTTATATTTATAGTATTTTTCTATATAAAAATTAAATTTTAATTATTACTCTAGTATTAGATTAATGAATATTTACTTTTACGTAAAAAATGTATAGCATGTCAATTAAAGCTATTTGAAAGTTTGTAATTTAATTTAAAATAATTCTGAAAACTTTGCTTAACAAATTCGCCCAGTTTTGAACATAACCAACTACTTGCTAAGCGAGTGTATTATCTATTGCTCTAAAAGACCGTGACACCTGATTAGAATTCAATTCAAACTTGCATTCATATTTCAATTAGCAAACAGGTCCTTCAAAGAGCTCTTACCTATCAGAAAGGATTTGGAGGCAACGAGTGGATTGTCCACATTTTATTTCAGAAGCAGCTAGCGCATTTACACATTAACAAAGCGCACAAAGACGAAAGTAACGCAATTAGACATCATATTATACAGATAAAGACTGACTTAATATAAACATAACCCATGAGAGGCGCACAGCGCCATCGGGCAGAAAAACCTTGGACTTCAAGGGTGAAAATAAAATTTTTACAACATCTTACTAATATGCTGGAAGTTGATGGTTGCTTTTTCATCATTGTCTGGCTAATCCGTTTTAATGTACGAACATCCTAGGATTTTACTACCATTACAGTAAAGATCATCCCAAACTCGATTTTCCAACTTGTGCCCTCTCCTTGTAAGGCAACATTCGGATAAGAAAGCTTTTTCATGAGAATGTCCCGTTTTTTTATGAGATATAAGCCCCATTAATTGACTGGTCTATAGGAATGAAGTTCTTCGTTCGAGAAGATGACAGAAAAAAAAATTATGAATACTCAGGATCGATGAAAAAATCAAGAGCTTGAGTCCTGTTGTCACGTGTATTCCTAGGTGAATAACAATTGGTCGATGAGCCTGTTATTGCTTGAGAATACACGTGATAGTAGGGCGCAACAACTCACCAATTCGGAACTGTCCACTTCCGTGCATTTGACAAAGACATCCTGTTATGAAGCAGAAGAAACTGGAGAGATCTGAGGCAGCAGAAATAGAAAGGAAGCAAGAAGTAAGAAAACATTAAATTAATATTAGCTGCACCATACCTTAAAACAACTTTTTTTTTTTGTAATATAGAGAAAAAAATTATTAGGTATCCTACTAGATAATTTAGATCATTGTAGGATCTAAATAATTTATTAATAAAATTAAATCCTACTAATAAAATTTCCCCCTATATTAGATTTTGTAAATAGTAGAAAAGTCTTTACATTTTTTTTTCCTTTCAAATGTTACGGTAGATTTAGAATTATATTTTCATCCAAGAACTATTCATTCCTGCTTAGTTATTTTCATGTAATCTAGTCTAATTTTAAGTTAGTCCTTTTATTTTCTTCATTTCTGCAATTTTTCAATAAAATAAAGCTTAGTAAAAAATTGATTTTAGAAAGGTAATCGGCATTTAATTTCATTTAAATTCAGCACATCCACATTTTCAATTTCTTAACTCGTTGATTGAACAAAAATAAATTTTAAATTCATTCTAATATCTACAATTTAGGCCTACTCTTGAATCGATGGAAATTTCATCAAATCAAAAATATATTAGTATTAAAATTGCTATTTAAGAATTTTTTACATTATAAAGCCAATACTATGATATTTCTTTTATTCTATTGGCTTTAATTTAGTTTAGATGGGGAAACGGCCATTTGTAAGATTTATGTGGAAGCAAAGGAGAAAAAAAAAAGTCATTTTTTTCTATAAAACCCAAGGGGGTAATATATTACATAGGAGTGCTTTGTTAGTGAATTAGATAAAAGGAAAGAACATACCACATAAAATGAAAAACGCAAATGTAATGGAATACAAATTTTGACTAATACACTAATCTAGTTGTCTGAATAACACAATTTTTAGCTTTGTGCAGAGTAGCAATGCACATGACTAATACATTCAGCGGGAGTGACCTTTCTGAAACCTTCTCTCAAACTCTCTAAAGGTGCTATTTTTGTGCAATTATAGTTACTTGACAAATGTTGGTTTCAATCACTTGAAAAAAACATCTAAAACACAAATTCGATTTTCGGGTAATATTAACAGCAATCTAGAAATTCATCTCCAAAAATTCATCAAGGATCATGCGACGGATACAATAAAAATGCCAAATTTAGGTCAAATATCGATATTTCGTAACTACTGTTCACTAATACCATGAAAGGTATTCGTTGCCTTACTCAGTTATGCGGAGAAGGGGTGATAGATGGTTATTTTTATTAAAGAATTTGCGAGACAGTTACGAGAAATCACTCTCGCTGGTTTCGTTTTGTACTTATCATATTCACATGTAATCGGATAGATAAAGTTCTGCGGAATGGATGTCGTTCAATATTTGATATAACTCTTTATATTTGATATAAATACCATATAACAAATTTGATCCTTCTAATTCAAAGCGCTTTTGAGTTATTGTGTTCATAAACAGATATAATACTGAAGTTGCTTTCCGGACTCGAATTCATTAAAATTACGATTTCTAATTTTT
>JAPMOR010011046.1:15095-31700 GCA_026543865.1 Argiope aurantia
CATTTCGATATAAAGATATAATACATATCGATATAAAGAATAGGTTCTCGATGAAATGCTAAACTTAAAATATTTTTGCTTGATTTTAAAAAGGTGGAAGAAAGATTAATTTCAAATTCCTAAAAACCAAAATGTGACTGACTTTCTGAAAATTGAAATAAATATATTTAGGTGGGTCAAAGAAAAACTTTTTTATATCGTTCTTCATACTAAATATAGACGGTGAATGTACTGGAATGAAGAGATCTGCAGTGACCTGGTGGCCAAGTCGACATCGAGGCTCATTCTTGAATTTATAGCCAGGAGTAAGGGTTAAAATTTTAGAAATCTCTTTAACCAAAAATCAGCATCGAAAGAGTATCGAAGCAAGCGTCTTCTCGCTGATTTATCGGGAACTTTGGCAATGAAATGACAACTGGGATGTTATTCTTGTTACTTAACACAATTCAAATGCAAAGTCCTCCGTTAAATTTTAGAATGGCACAGTATTCGAATCTGTTTAATCTATAAACCTAGCTAGTAATATTCTAAGAGAGGTTGCCTTCTGAAATTGCGCATTTATGCTATTTAATATCTACAAAATGTTGAAAGTATGAGAATAAAATCGTTCTTCAATTTTATAAATGAAATTCTGAAATAATAATAATTCTTGATGTGAAATCTCATGGTTGGGAGTAGTATAAGCGAAACTTTATTTCGCTATAAGTAGTTGAGGTTCTAAGGATGGAAAAACATTTGCGATGTGTTACTTTAAATCTCTAAGATAATTACAAAATGTTTGATACAAGTAATTTTTCTGACAATCGCTCATGAAAAAAATAATAACATAATTCTGGAAACTGAAAAGCATGAAAATTCATTAAAATTTTCTCATTTAATTCTAATCTATCGTAACTGACACCAACTATAGATACTGGAAAATAACATGTTCTATAATAATATTCAATAATAATGTTCCTTTAAAAAGTTTTCGAAATAGTGTTCAATAATATGTGGCATAAAACACAAACGCCGTAGTTTCTAGTAATTATGTATATGATTTTGTAATCTTAAAATTATTTTCAACAAGACTTATTTTCAACTGTTAAACTTTTTACAGCAAGAAGAAATTTAATGAGTTAAACATATGAAATAATGTTTTTTTTAATCATTTTGTTTTACTTTCTGGATCTTTGTGTTAATTTCTAGGTATCTTCTCAGTAATTAATGCACTAAAGTAATATTTTATGCATTTACAATGTTTCTGAGCAGAGGAGACTCTAAATGTTTATTAAAAAGAATAAATTTAATTTTGTTAAAAATTTGTTATTGTCAATATCTTTTTCATTTCACATCAAATTAAATTCTTACAAATAATTTATAAAATGTCTTTTTATTAATATACCTGTTTTCATATAATGGTAAATAATGATTTGATTCAATTTTTTTTAAATTTAAGAATGTTTTAATATTTTGCCTACAACCAAAAAAAAATTATAGAAAAATTTATTAACAAACGCCATGTTTTTTAGAAACATTTGCAAACTTCTTCATTATATCACAGCATATAAACATGGCCATCATAATATCTTATAATAAAATGCCTGGGGCTATGTATGTATTTATTATATATATATATATTCCACATATCCTCATAAAATTCTGAGCAGAACACAACCACAATTTTGCAGACTTATTATATAAAATAAGAGGAAGAATATGTTGACTTTTCAAACTATAAAAATAATTAAATATTCATTTAGAAATTTACCAAACTTTTGCCCATTTAACATTGCGAACTAATCTATCATTATTTTTAAAAATTTATTTTCAGTTTAATGCATTCTTTGAAAATGCTTTGATTCATTTGAAAGTAGTGATTTAAATATGTTTAAAAAAAAGTTTAAGACTACAGTTCGAACTTAGAACAATATAATTATTTTTATATTTCAGCAATTGGGAATGAAATTTACAATATTAATGTAACAAAAATAAATAAAATATATTAAGTTACCTATAGGTAATTGTTGAAAATCACTAGTTTAGTTGATATTCTTAATTTTAATTATAAAATATTTTAGATTGTAAAAGAATTTTGTATATTCTAATACTTTACACAAAAGTAGATTTTTCCTTAGAAGTATATATATATAACGATTTCGAACCGCAAATAAACTGGGTATATCAATTAATATAACAATAAAAATCATAAAAAAAGTTTCTAAGCCATATAACAAAGTTTATTACCATAAAAATATAGAATCTAAAGAATTATAAAATGATTTTAATTGAATATTACAATGCAAATGAAAAGCTATACATTTAAAACTGAAACTTATAAATTAGAATTAACTCTTAACTCAAAAGAATTATTAATATAATTGTCATTGACTAATTACATTTTACGAAACTAATTTCTATTTTTGAATGAAACTTTTCTTTAAACTGTTCAAAACTAAACGAAGAATACAAAGTTTATCTTAATAGAAAAGATCTGCAATTAAAAATCTACCTTTCTTTAAAATGAAATAACTTTCATGAAAGCTTTCAAAAATAGGTATCACATAGAGTATAATTCTAATTACATTTGATCATATAATTGTTACTAATTTGATATGACTGACGTTTATATCATACAAAGCAAAGACAATTGAAAATTAATTAGAATTGGGCGAATTTTTAAAAGAATCAAGAAAATTTAGATTCTTTTTTTCTACCTTTTTAACACAAGAAAAAGATGTACTCTTTTGTTATATTGCGGTTCTATTTTCCAAAAGAAAACCTCAGAATAAGACCAGTTATTTGATCTTTACAATACTAGAAACGTCTCTGGACAGTTTTTATCTCATTTTTCTGACAGCAATTCAAAGAAGAGCTTTTCAAAACACTTCCGACAAAAAACATTTGAATGGAACCGCCCCAGGAAACGGTCCTCTACTCGTCATTTTCAGGTGTTCCATTGACAAGACACGCTTCCTTCGTTTACACTGTTGCCATTCACGAATTCGACAAAAACTCAAATAAAAGAAGTATACAATCATGTAAAATTCACATAAGAAAATAATTAAAAACTGAAATGAGTTTTATATAGTTAATAAATCTCATGCAGGATTTCACTATATGATTGTTTTAGTTATTTTCCCCATACTTGGTTTTCTAATGTCATAACAAATAGTCCTCTTGGTGATTCTGACTTGATATTAAGTTTTTATAATTATTTTCAGTATGTGATGCTGCTCGTTAATTAAAAATGTTTTGTCATCCAGATCCCATAGATCGAAAAGCAAGTTTTAAGTTTCAAGTATTATTAAGATGGTTGTCATAATGATTGTAATAGATTCGTAAAAGATGTTTTTACCATAAGTAAATATTAATGTAATGTATTTGATTTATTTTATTTTGTTTATTCACAATTAACAAATACGTTAAAGAATATTTTTCGAAACTAAAAACTAAACTACTATTATTTGCGGACTAAAGTTTTAAATAAGTATTATATCATAAAATGTTTATTAAAATATCACAAGATTAAATACCATTATTCGATTAAAGTAATTCGACAACATGTTTATCAAAGCAGTATTTTACCTCGTCTATGTTTTTGAAGATTTTCATATAACAGTTAACCAATGTCCTTTTCCCTTTTTTAAGAGTTAAATTTTTATGATAAAAACAATTATGGGAAAAAATATGTTACACAATATTTCATAGCCATTAAAATAAAATAATTGGATGCTTTCGTTACTTAAAATTCGATATACAGCCATTAGGCTTATATAATTCTCAAAAAAACCTTATCAAGATGACATCAACCCTAAATTCTCGAAAACTGAGATTTAAGTTGAATTTACTATTGTTGCAGACTATTGTTTTAAGCAAATAATTTATCATAAAGTATTTTAATTAAAAATCACAACTATAAATTCCATTATTTGATTAAATTAATGAAACAACATGTTTGTCAAAGCATTAGTTTCAGTATTATTTTTCGAAGATTTTCACGTAATGCATAATTAGTTTCCTTTTTTTAAGAGTTACATTTCTCTGATAAAATCAATTATCGAGAAAAAACATTTTTTACCATATTTCATAGTCATTAAAATAAAATTATTGGATGGTTTCGTTTCATAAAATCAGATATACAGTCATCAAGCTTACATAACGCGGAATAAACACTTTTCAAGATGACATCAACTCACTATCCAAAATTGAGATATAAGTCAACTAATATTATTGCAGTCTTTTGTTTCAAATGAGTAATTTATCATAAATATTTAATAAAATACTACAAGTGTAAGCAATATTATTCGATTAAATTAATGTAACAATATGTTTATCAAGGCATTATTTCCCGTCTGTATGTGTTTGAAGATTTTTACGTAATAAATAAGCAACCTCTTTTTCTTTTTTTAAAGAATTATATTTCAATGAGAAAAACAATTATCTGGAAAAAAACATGTTTTAAAATATTTTATAACTATTAAAATAAAATAATTGGATGATTTCGTTTCTTAAAATTCGGTAATGTTAGTGTATTTTTCGAAGATTTTCACGTAATAAAAAACTGACTTCATTTTATTTTTTAAGAAAAAAGTATTAAATTTATATGATAAAAAATGATAAAAAAATCACGTTATACAATATTTCATAGCCATTAAAATAAAATAATTGAATGGTTTCGTTTCAAAATTTGATATACAGCCATTAGGCGTACATAACTCGTAAAAATCATTTTTCCAATATGTCATTAACCCGAAATGGACGAAAATTTAGATTTTTGTGGAATTTTCTGATATTGCAGATTGTTGTTTTAAGCAAATAATTTATAGGTAAATGTTTAATCAAATATCACAATTGTCAATACCATTATTCTATTAAATGAATACAACAACATGTTGATTAAGGCAATACTGCGTATATGTTTTCAAAACTTTCCGCATAATAATAACTTTTTTCAGAACTAAATTTCTATGATAAAACAGCAATCAGAAAAAAATCATGTTATACAATATTTCTTGGGCATTAAAATAAAATAATTGGATGGCCTCGTTTCTTAAAATTCGATATACGGTAATATGTCGAAACTTGGAAAAATCAGTCAGATCTACAAGAGGAAAAAATATACTCGTTGAGAAATCTGCGATCGAGTTCATCGTATCTTCGAAAACATTAGATCCGATAACCAAAACGAGGGAAACACTCTTCTGATTGCTTAAAATTAGTCCACCGTTGCAGCAGTCGACTTGAGTCCACATTGTGGGTAAGATGAGATCTTTCCAAGCCAGTCGGTGCGCAACATTAGGATGGGAGAGATGTTTTCTACCCTCTTCCTAATCATGAAGGTGAAGCATAGGGTTTCCAATTAAATGGAACAGTAAATCATTTCTTCGTTTTTCTGGAAGGCTCTTCGCCTTCTCAGGTGCAGCGACGGCTTTATTGGAGAGGGAAGAGCCGGTTCTGGCGGACTTTAGACGAGGAATCCAACGATGCCATTATCCGGAATATTTCTGCTATAATGGCTTCTCCATTTACATAAAAGGAAGGAAAAGTGCAGAAGAAAGTTTTCTGGAAATTATGTTGAAAGAGATCCTGTTGTCGTAAGGATTGGTTTTTATTAAAAGAACGGGCCAAGGCTTCGAAATTCGGTGTCACGCTGTTGATGCGGGCTTTTAAATATTTTCCTACAAGATTACAGCCAATCAATGCTGGATAATGGTAGCTATTTTGTAATGAATTGGCCAGGAGAAAGGAAAATTTATGGTCTCAGTGTCTTCCAGGATGAATTACTTCGTATATTGGATACCTTAGGTTGGGTTTATTTATCATAAGTTTTAATTAACATTTTAAGATTGACGAAAAGACGTGAAAATACAAACTATTCTAAAAGGATTTTTTTAGATAGCTGCACAGATTAATATTATACAAAATTATTATATTATTCATTATTCCATTTCTAATTACTTACAATTTAAAAAACTGTTTATTATTTTTCATGAATTGAATCTTTTTTTAACTGCATGCCTACCTTACTTACTCGATTATATGTCGTATAAAACAATCCATCATACAGAGATGAAATTGTTGATACAAATGTCATTTGTATCATTTGCATGTGGTATTAAATTATCTTTTTTTTTCTTTAAATGTTGCTGTACTAATAATTACAGAAATATCTTTCTATGGATTTTATTACTGTGAAAAAGTTAATTTCATTTTTAATTTATCCTTCAGTTGTGATTTATCAAATTAACCTATGGAATGTAATAGGTTAATTTAAGGTTAATTTAACATCATGATAATTTTTAATATAAATGTTAATGCTAAAATAAATTTTTAACATATGTTTATATATGTTTGAAATATATTTTTACCTAACAAGCAATTTACCGAAAGCAATTTAAAATAAACATGTTGTTAACACTGGATTGTAAAAAAAATTAAAATAGTGGAAGAGCAAATAAATATATTTTCATTACGTAGAGAGAAAGCACTGTGCTCGTGAAAAAATTCAAATTCGAAATTTGGAGGAGTTTTAAACCTCTCCTAAAAACCACAATTTTTGGCATTAAGTCACCCAATGGCAGTTTTGAGCTAGACGGATGAAATTTTGTACATTTGCTTTACATCAAATGTGTAGATTTCTATCAAATTTTAAGCTAATCCATTTGGAAGTCTATCTGCCCGATTGTTCGAAAATAAGTTAATACTGTAACTACAAAACGAAGGGAGCTAAACAGGTAAAATTCTGTGCACAGATTAAATATCCATAGTATAGATAGCTATTAAATTTTGAGCCAAAAACAACAGGAGTTTCTGTTGATCTATACTTTCAGAAGCATGTAATCAAAAGAGCAATATCTTAAATATGTCAAATTTGATATGCGATATTGTGACTACAACTGAAATTTTGTGTCTAATTTTGATTTCAATCGTTTGCGAAAAGCGTTTTTAAAACAAAAATTCATCTTTATTAGAGAATGTGCAAGGGAATTTTGGGAGGGACAATCTCGATGTTAGTATATAGTTGGCTTTAAATTGCTTATTATTGCAATTCAATTTCTAAATGGAAAAATATAAGATATAGAAAGTAGTCATCAATGTCACTTAGAAATAGTTTTACGTTACGAATTATTTTCAAGCTATGATAATGTAGACTTGTATATTATATTCAGGTATAACGTTTTCAACTATAAATGCAAAATTGTTTTTAAACCTTGCTCTATATCTGGTAATAAAATTTGGGAATCTTTTATGTGTTTCTACTTCAGTCTCTTTAATTTAATAATGAATGAATCATTTCAGTAATTTGCAGACCTCAAACTGAAAAAAAGCATGCATATTCTTCTATTCAATAACCATCAATTATAATGTCAGCGGCAATTGTAAGCATTATTGTACATTTGTGTAAAAATATTCTTACAAGAAGTTTCTCAACTATCTCTGCCAGTGTTAAAGAGGATTAGTTTAGTTTAGTTTAGTTTAGTTTAGTTATATATTAACGTCCCGTTTTAAAGCAACACTAGGGCTATTTTGGGACGGAACTCCTAATTTTGAACCGCGGTCAGATGACGAGGACGACACCTGAGCTGGCACCCCCCTCTCCACACCACGCCACACCAGCGGGAGGACATTTGGTCATGACGGATTTAACGTGCAACAGACCCCCTTACACCACGGTTCTTCGGTGGAATCGGGTCTCGAACCTGAAACCCTCCGGTTCTGAAGCCGAGACCTTACCACCAGGCCACCGCGGCCCAGTGTTAAAGAGGAAGATATGAAAGAGATATAGTTCTTCAATCCATCATTTTCCCCCTTCTTAATAAATAAATCTTTTTCCAGCATTACAATAGCATAAATGGCATAAAACATTTTGAAATCTTTGACCAGTTTCATAATTCTTATTAAATCAAGTAACATTCTTATTTCACACATCACTTCCCGAATCAATTTCAAGACTTTTTATGCAAACGATTAATGTTGTTGCGTTGTGACTTATGACACCCTTACAAGCCCGCTGTCAACGATTTAATTTAAGCCGAGTGGGCATCTCTTGTTTTTTCAGTAGCGCCAACTAGGGCCAAAAGTACGACTTAGCTACTTCATGTGTCACATTCGCTTGCACAACCCCTTTTTACAAGGGGGCACATTCACACTCACAGATAGAATACAGAAAAACAACCATGCCCGAATCGGGACGCCCAGACCACGGAGAAGATCCGCTATTCCTATGCCAGGACGCCGGCATAAACGATTAATGGTTAATTTGATAAATATGGTTAGCAGTTTTTATATTTTTTGGAGCACCCTGAATAACCATTTTCGGAATTATATATGCTGCCTGGAAAAGACAATATCTATTCTGTCTGGTTTTGTATATGTAGAAACAGGCACCATAAAAATGCAATAATCTAAAAGATTAAGTTGAAGTTTTTATTTTCTCCTATACGAACAGAAACTATTGCAATCATAATTTTTTTAAATTGAACTTGAGATGTTAGCGAATCTTAACGTTTCATATTTCCTTGAACAGAAACATAAAGCTTCGGATTATATTTATCTGTATGTCTGAGAGTATGATAATTAAAAGGTGCTTTGAGCTAGATGGATAAAAATTGTTATATATTATTTACAGCTCATTTGTAAATTCCTGTCAAATTTTGGACGGCAGCCATTCCAAAGAAATCTTGTCTATTCGACTTCCCGATTACAAGTTAATATGATAACTTCAAAAGAAAAAAAAGCAAGATGGATAAAATTTGGTACACAGGTTTATTATCCCAAGTATAATTTCGTATTAAATTTTGAGCTCATTGCAATAAATAGTCGTCTAACTGTCTTTCTAAACTTTTACATGCATTTGAATACTGCAAGTTAAAAGCACAATTTGTATAAATAATATCTGGTTTGTAATCTTATGCTTACAATTATTGTTTTGTATCAAATGTGGTTTTAATTGGTCAGTAGAAATGCGTCCAAAATACACATTTTGGGTCCTAGTACTTGTGTATTAACACAAACGATTAATCACCAAAGATCAGATTATTAACAGTCTATTTCCTGATAAGTGTTCGCCAATGAGGTTATGTTGTTTTTACATCAGCACCGGTCTTTTTTACAGTACTACAGAACACATAACTCTCATTCATGGGACATTGAAAGTAAAAATCTGAGCACTCAGAGTGTTCATGGTCTTCAGTTTTATGCGGTAATGGGAAGGGAGATAACAGCTTTATTAATGAGAATACGAGAAAGTTTCGACGAGATTGTTAATCATTAAACTAAAATTCCCATGGTTAATCATTAAACTAAAACAGTAGATTTCAACCTAAATCGGACTAAATGTGTTGAAAGGAATATTGTTAGTCTGTTATGCTGTCCATCTGCTAGCGAGCATCAGTACCAAGATGAGTGAATTTCGCAGATTAATTGCATTAAAATTGCAGTTATTTATCGAATTCTAGACTTTATCAATCAAGTAAATACTGAAATTTTTATATGGCGACTTTAAATATAGAGAACATGGTATTGTGTAAATATACGTGAAAGTTGAAAGAAGAATTTTCCCATAAGTTATACAGAAATAAACATAAGGAATATCATATTCACTATTTGTATTACCTTTCATAATCCAAATCAAATGAAATAGCATTGTTACTGCTCACATCATCTTTCAATATCATTACACATTGCGAAATAGAACAGTTCTTTGGATTTCCAGGATGTTAATTATCAGTTACTAACACCATTGTTATTAGAGAGTATATAAATGTGCTATGACGTTTGGTCCGGTTGTCGTCTGCCGGCTGAGACTATGATACGATTGTTAATTCCTAGACGCGTGCTAGAGTAATGCCTCGTGGTTGATTTAGTCATGAGGTCAGGCTCGGACGTCTGGATTCACTAATCAGAAGTAATAGCGAGTCCGTGCTAGGCGAATCCTGCGTCTTAATTCGCGGCAGAAGCGGGTCGCTTAATCAAGTTGCGGAACGGATCCGAGCCTTTTATGACCGGCAATTTGGGGGAAGTTATAAGTTTAAAAGCCAGTTCCCGCGGGATTAGGAGAGGAGACAGGAATGTTGAATATCCTTACCCATGGGAGGTGGATTAAGAAGAGTGATTCAGTGGTGTTATGTCTTAAATCTACCTTTGTGTTTCCTATTGCAGCAATATTAGCTTTGTGATAAAGTCTAAGAAAAATTGTATTTATTTGAGATTTGCTTTTTAAGACAAATGCATTTTTTCAGAAATTTTGTGAACTTGGCCATAGTTTGTCATAATTCATTTGTTTTTATCTTACTAATGCTCAATGATGAAAAAACTGTCGATGAAAAATAGCGAATTATTCCAAAAATATCTTTTATTAATATACCAATCCAGCAAGATTAAAGTTATTACCATAAGTATTTTAAAATATATTTTTATCCCCAAACAACTGCTCCTATTATCTTGTATTGAATATTGTGAAACATACCTGTAAATGCAAACATCATTTCAAATACAACATTTTCAAAAAAAGTAATAAAAATGATAGTTTGAATCAAAATACTAAAATAAAGCAGAGGTTGTTTATTTTTCTAGAGAACTTCTTTGAGAAGCTATTAATTATTAAAGAATGATATTTTTAAATTCTTTAAAAATAACAGTAACACTTGCCACTATATAATACTTAAGTTGTGGTTTGTTTATATCAATAAAAGACTTAATTCTGTCTAATTTTTTTAATGAGAAACATATGTTTTATTTATATGTATAATATAATGAATGGTCAGGAATAATAATCTCCTAGCAAATACAAATTTTAAAAAAGACAAATAAAAGGGTTGGAATCAACTTCGGAGGCAGAACGACAGTAGTTTCTGTTAATAGATGTAAAATTAATAATAGCATATTAATAATTAAATAATAGGTATATTTCTTTTTAAAATGTCCATTGTCATTGAATTGATGATTTTTTTCTCAAAATTTAAAGAAAACAAACCATGCCAGCCTTTAAATCATGCCAAAATAGTAGTTTTTTTTAATAAAGTCAATTTTATTATATCACTTTTTATTAATAAAAAAATTGCTTTATTTATTCCTGTAGATAAAATACAAACAAATGAATTGCAGCAAATTCTTAAAGAAAACTCCTTTACGATTATCGGCACAAATTAATTATGCAGTTCAAAAAATTAATGTGACCTTCCAAAGAAATTAAAATTCAAAAATAGATTGTCGTATTTAAGAATAAATACTACAGGTAGTCTGAATTTGTTAACTATAAGATCACCTGTAGTATTTAAGAATAAGTACTACAGGTGGTCTGAATATGTTAACTATCAGACATTGTAGTGATACCGATCTGATAATGGTATCTTGTATATTTATGTTTTAGTTAATAAAAACAATTTCATTTTTCAAAAGTGCGTAACTTTTCTACCCTCCACCCTCAAACAAATTAACCTGATAAATGTTATTATTTATTTATGTTTCCATTACTCCGATAATAAACTAACTAAATTAATAATAAATAACAGAACTCTAGAATTATATTGATGAAATAAATTATCATTAAAACAAGCAATATTACAAATCTTAATTATATAATCATCCATGGACGTCTGTAACGATGGGCGGAGTTAAAAATATTCCTTCGCTTTCCACGTGCATCATTATCGGTTGCGAAATCCCAACTTCTGTTTTGGAGTCTATGTAATCGTTTCAGTTATGTTGAAAGTGACTGATTTATCAGTGAGCGAATAAAACTGAGATTCAATAAAAATTATCTAATGAGATCAAAAATTCACATTTTTTTTTGTGTGTGTGTATTGCAAAGATTAACGAACTGTAAAATATACTTTTTATTATTTCGTACTTCTACTGATTCATAATATTCTCACTTTGAAATCAGTTAGAAACCATTGCTAGTATTTATTTTTGGCAATTTTTTATCTTATACTCGACATTGAATTGTTTTATTAGTGAATCGCTATTTCTTTCAAATAGCTTTTGGTTATTAGTTTTGATTTGAGTGTTAGTGAGTATTATGGACAGGAAAGATAAAACACAAGGGAAATAAATTAGCATTATTACGTAGTTACATCTAAAGCTCGTGCACTATAAATAATATTTCTATATTTCTTAAGTACTCAGCCTGTTTATATGAAATTTCTTACTAAACCTAGTTAGTCGTTAATTAAGCTGTGACAATCATATCAGAAATATTATTAACTAGCCGCCTTTGGCGACCAGCCGGTTCGCCAGTATTACCGCTCGCTACAATTTTCAATTAAATATTTTAAGTAACTGGTCTCTTAATAGATTCTCAAACAAAACATTTTTAATCTTCAAATTTTGATAGTCATACCAAACTTATACTTTTGTTTAGATCGTTTCGTTTAATTTACTCTATATATTTTGCTAATTTGTTGTCATTTCCGGTAAAACTTCAACTTTAATTTAAAGTGAAAATGATGAAATTGCAATTAATAGAAAGATATTTTTTAATAAAACCAAGTGTTTTATTCTATTTATCATCGTTATTGCTATTTATTTATTACTATAATTATTGAATATGAGTATTGCAAACAGAATATCTCGGTATTTAAGTCTTATGTGAACTACAAAATATTTTTGATAATTTATGTAATATCTCAAAGAATAATTCAACAAAAATTTCTAAGATTTAGCATAAAATTCAGTTTTTAGTTTTGCTTTCAAAAGGATTGAAATGAAATCAATAATAATATTTCGTTCCAGCCTATAAATATATTTCAAAAATTATGAAATTTAAATTTAATGCAGTAAGGTATCATACTCTGAGAAATATTCTAGACACGCCAAATTTTAAATAAATGAATGAATGTTTCTATTTTCCACAATCAACTAAGACTTATTTATGAAGTTTTGAATGTTAAAAATTTAGAAAAACTCAAAATTTTCATAATCTTAGGCCAATTAATCTTGAGAAACCTGCGCGCTGATTGGCGTATTTTCTTTGAAACGATCGATGGAAAATCTAAAATTATCCTTTTTTTTATTGAATAGTGATATTCAAATTTTCATAAATCAGTCAGTTTAAGTGATCGGTTTAGTTGATTGGAAATTAACTCTTTTTATTTAAAATATTAGTGTTTCAAGAACATTTTGTTATTCGTGATTTCCACAGCAGAAGCTTTATGTAAAATCAAAAATTCGTTATTTATTAGAGCATTTATTGAATTAAGTAAAATATAATCATTTTCTATTTAAACCATTTTAGTATATCTGTTGTGTTCGTGTGTCAACAAAAATAGAATGCAGACAAACTTATTATGAAACTAAATCTTATTACATTGTAGATAATATTATCAAATTTACATCAACTTATTTTCATTCAAAATTCTAGCATCGTTTTTAAACAACAAATTAAAAGTTCCAAAAATATCACTGTTGCCAATCTGCATTTCACAACTATTTACAAAATAAAATTTATAATTATTAAAATAATCGTTTGCTACTTTTAAATAAAATATTTACGATTTATTTCGAAACAAATCTGTGTCTTACTAAAGGTTTACAAATTAGCTGTGTGGCCATGATTTGAATGGATATCCTGTTCATATTAAACAAAACTTGCCTTAAAATAAAACTGATTTATTGAATTAATAATATAGAGAGTGTAAAAGATCATAAAATAATTTTTCTTGAATTTATTTTTTAGAAAAAAATAGTACTTCTTATTTGTTTCATTTCCTACAGACAATTTCATTTCCAAAAAGATTTAATTTATTTTTAATTGGAGCTTTAATCAATGTGATGGCAACACTTTGAAAAAAGCTATTTTTTCCCAGGAATGCGAAACGTTTATTTTTATTTTGTACGAAAGAAATTGTTGAAAAATAGAGTTAAAATATTTATTTAAAAATTCATTAAAAACAGAAATTTAATTTTGATGTTAAAGCATTGGTAGCATTTAAAAGATCAATTTTTGATCTTTAACTTGATGTAAAAATCTTTTTTGTGCGGTAATATTTTCGGAAGTTATAGCAGAAATACGCCAAAATTTCGCTTAATTTTTAAATAAATACAATTCTAATTAAAAATTCGAAAAAATAACCCCCAGGTGCACATTCCTGGCCTCCAAGGTATACACGTGCCAAATTTGGTAGCTGTAGGTTGAATGGTCTGGCCTGTAGAGCGCCAACACACACACACACACACACACACACACACACACACATTGAGCTTTATTATAAGTATAGATATAGATATAGATATAGACAACTCGTCTGAGAAAAAAATATGTGAAGTCTGATTCAAATGTTAATTATTTTCAAGGAATGATTTATTAACGGAGAAATTATTCACAAAATTTTTTCCACTATTTATGAAGGATTTTTAAAAACATTTAATTATTTCCAATAAATGGATTATTTTCATCTTTCGCAAACAACTGAACATTTCATATTCTGATTATTTATTTACTGCTTGACAATATTTTAAAGTTTAAATAACTATGCATCTTTTTAAAAGAGGACAATAACAAATTTGCAAATAACTATCTTAAAGAATAGACCTACAGTTTAATTATTGACAGGCCAATTCAAAATTGCCTCGGATCTAATTTCCCTTTATCGCTGAGCAGCTCATATCAGCATACGTTCTTATGCCCTTACCCAATGCCTGTAACTCTTCCCTCTTTTTTCTAGCAACACTTAATCTTATTTTGTCTATAAAGTCACCGAGCGAGCTAGATTGTTTCCTCTAAGAGCCCCTTCTTCCCCAGAAATGTCCATCGACCGTCTCGTCCAGGGCGCCCTCGAGTCGCCGCCCTGGACGCACATAAAAGCGGAGGACAGATACTTGCCAACGAAAATCTCGTATCCCTCCAGCCTCTTCCACCGCCGCTGTGACTAATTTGAAGTGGAAATGAAAACTCAACTTGCCGTGGTCACCCATTAAAACACTTTATCGAGTCTCAGCAGTTCCTCTTCGGGCAAAAGATCTCTTTTACGAGGTGCATGCAAAAGGATCCACATGCTACTTTCAGATAACGGAGTTCTGAGATGTTGGGCAAATATTTATTTTGTGGAGTCTTCCCGAGTTTGTTGGGGGTAAGGGGAAGGAGGTCGATGTTTTCCGACGTTAATCACTGTCCATCTGTTGCTGCTGCTGTTGCGTTCGATTTGTTGCACAAGACAAAGGTGATGATGATGGTGATGGTTAGTTGCATAGTGGTTGTGGTTGATGAGTTTCGGTATAGGGTAAAGTTCTGTGAAGTTTTTGAAGTTTTTGACAAAATGTGTTGTCTAAAAGTTTCTCGTAGTTCTGATAAAGAAAGGCTCCCTCTTTCATGTCGTCTTTTTTAAATCACTTAATTAAATTTTAGTATTTTAACAGATTTGGGCTCAAAATAAGGAAACATTTACGTGAATATCCTAGATTGTTTCTAATATATCAAATCTGAGATATTTTTATTGTTCGTCAAGATTTTGAAAATTGATTATACCTTGTATAAATATAATGATGTTAGAATAGGACCATATAGGTAAACTTAAAATGAAATTATTATTTTAAAGTTTAATGATTCGTTATTATAATGTAATTTTAATGAAAACAAAACTGTTATCGTTTTCCAGACCCTTTATAAGATAAATTTGATGTTTTTACCAGACATCTATTTATCATTCCTCCCATCGCTTTCCTTTTTATGCAGTAATTGGACTGGACAGATAATATTTTTAATATTAACATATTATAATATTAAGACAAAATTTTTAAAATCTCAATAAGTTTTTGCATAAATTTATTTTATTTATTTTTCAATTAATTATACTTATTTTACTTATCGGTGTCTATGCTTGCCACAATTCCTTATGTATGTTCAGCTTTTTTTTCAAACCTGTGTCTTCTGATTCGGAAGATGTAGTCGCTTTGATTTAATTGATAATCGTTAGAGCACCCTAGATTACTATGAATCTGTGACACAGTGTTTATGAATAAAAGTTTAAGTTTGCCTGCTGAAAATGCAAATTTACAATGCATTTTCTAGCACTAAAGGATTATTTACAGATTGTTTATTAATTTATAATAGTACTAAAATCTATGTAATTTACATAAAAATTGGTACTAATATTTATATAGTGGTCACAGTTACAAGTTTTCTTTCCGTTTAGTGATTTATTACCTGAAAATTGCGCTTTTAACAAAAACTAAAATGTAATTTCACTTTGAAGCAGTTCTCAAAAAAATTCTTCATAAATGCAGATTCAGAGAATAGCAATTTGAATTGAAACCAAATATTTATCGTTTTTCATAATTTCTACACGTAACAAAATAAATAAATTTAGTTAATAATGTAATGCATATTAAAAGTGAAGATTAATATGGCAGATTAAAAGTGAAAGTAAATTCAATTTTCATGTACAGCATCATTAATTACCATGTACAGTATCAGTAATTTCATCATGTTCAGCATCATAATTACCATGTACAGTATCATTAGTTACCATGTAGAGCATCATTAATTATCTTGTGCTGTATCATTAATTTTATCATGTACAGCGTCATTAATTATCATGTACAGCATTATTAATTATCATGTACAGCATTATTAATAATCATGTACAGCATCATTAATTACCATGTACAGTATCAGTTATTTCA
>JAPMOR010011046.1:31710-46936 GCA_026543865.1 Argiope aurantia
ACAGTATCAGTTATTTCATCATGTACAGCATCATTAATTATCATGTACAATATCTTTAAATTTATCATGTACAGCATCGCTAATTATCATGTACAATATCATTAATTATCATGTACAGCATTATTCATTATCTTGTGCTGTATCATTAATTTTATCATGTACAGCATCATTCATTATCACGTACATTACTTTATTTACGTTATTCAAGTTCGCGTATTAACACAAATAAAATACAATGACAAGTGAAGATCACAGATAAAGATTCCAGTTATTAACATTCGCCATTATTTTGTGATGCATTTATTAATTAATTTACTTTTAATGTTTCTCTCAGACTTCTGTGACTGTACCACAACATGAAAAGCAAAAACAAAAAAAAATCCAAATACCGCTACGCTAACCATAAATTCAATTAATCAAATTACATTCAGTTAAACCTTGGCTAATAAGGACCTCGCATAACGTACAAAATCAAATTTAAGAAAATGACTCACATAATGAAAGATGTATCACAGAATAAGTGGTGAGAAGACATCGTGACTCACATGTTGCATCAAATTATGTTGAGCACTTGTTTGAAGAGAAGCCATATACTTACATGGAAGAAGTCTTGATTGGATAGCATTGTCGAATGCGACTCCGAGAGGTGCGAATAATGGTGAAGCCTTAATCGACGAGATTTTTGCCTGCTGAAAAAGGTTATAAGTGAATAGCGACGATATCTATCAACAGGAACATACCATGTTATTGAAGAGGTCATTCAGCTTCATTCTGCGTCACAGTAAAAAGCTGCTTATGAGATTTAATTAAAAGGAGAAGAAATGGTAGAAGTAACAGAGCAACAATGAGATAAAGGAAAAAGCTGAAATCATGGGAAATCATTGCATCCTATGTTCAGAAACATCATAAGATAACGCAGTAACTATGAGCCCTACCATTTGTCGATAATGGTGTAACTAAAACATTTTAAAGTGTAGCCAAAAGCAAATATCTTTTGACAATTTTATTGTAAAAAAAGAATAAATGATATGGTTATAGATTTTTTTGATGCACTAAACCTGCTATAAAACAAAAAAAAAATGATATGTTAAAATTTTAGTATGATGATGCATAATATACATTTTGAAAATTTATAAAGATTTTTTTAATATTCTTAGAAAATTTTTATTCTATAAATTTCTTAGTGAATACTTCTGGATTTGATATAATATCTGATTTTTACTACATACAGTGTTATAGTGTTTAGTTTAGTTATATTAACGTCCCATTTGAAGCAACACTTGGACTATTTTGAGACGGACCTCGTGATTTTGAACTGCGGTCAGATGACGAGGGCGACACCTGAGCCGGCACCCCCTCTCCACACCAGTGGGAGGACGTTTGGTCAGGACAGATTTAACGTGCAAAAGACCCCCTTGCAAGACGGTTCTTCGATGGAATCGGGTCTCGAACCGAAGCCCTCCGGTTCCGAAGCCGAGACTTTACCACCAGGCCACCGTGGCCGCCAGTGTTATAGTGAATGACAAGTTTAAAAATACATTCTACTACTCCGAAATGATGAAATGTCTTTTTAGTCTCAAAAAATTAATTCATATGAAACAAAACTTAATTCTATGAAATTCTTATTTTTTAATCCTGTGAAAATACTTTTAGCTGTAAAATAATTAGCAAAATACGGTTTTTTTTATATATAATTTTTCATATTGAAGATGCAAAAAATGTGTGAAACATATTTATTTCTTAAAAACATTCAAATTTCGTTTACATATTATATAACAGAAACCTGTGGTAACTGAAAAATATACTGCTGTATCATTTGTATTCATTTTCAACTCGAACAACAAATTCCAGAGTAAAATATTAAGCCTTACTAATTTTGATAATTACATCCAACTAACTAACAAGTATGAATGACGTGGAATGAATTCTTATCTACTTAAATACGAGCAACAATCATTTTTCATAAATGATGTGGTTCATGTATATGGATATTCATGTATTAAATTTTGTTTATTACTGTGAATTGCTGATAAGAGTGTTACAAAATATATTTTATTAAAAATGAATATTTTAAATAATATTGCTTTGTTAATGTTCTTCATAAGGACGTTTTCCATTTGCTGCTCACTTTTTATGTATTTTTTACAAGCTGTTCATATCTTTTTTTCTGTAAAAATTCTATAGTATATCCATAAAACTTATGCAAAAATGAGAAAACACACACGGTTAAAAAACACTTCAAATCACAAATTGAAGTGATTTTTATTTCAAGTATTTATGTTTCATATAACACTAGGTGGCAACGATATCTGATTAAAATTTTAAATAAAACGTTATGAGATATTATAAAGAAAACTGAAAGATTTTAGAAAATTATTTTGATATGTAAACATTAGATTAAAAATATAAATCTTTAAAGCTATGTAATAAAATTTACTAACTAACAGAATTATGAAATTTAAATTGTTACTCCATTAACATGAACATGACTTTTAATATAGTAGAGAATATTTAAAAACTCATTGGATGGAGGTCTAAAATCTATTAATTGCTCGACAATTCATTGTTTCCAATTTTTGGTCAAAATATTTGAAACTTTCTGCTGCACTTTTGGAATTAAATGAATATTAAAAATTATAAAATGTGTTTGTTTTTTCTTCTAAGTTGAGTTTCCACATTTTCATTCATCTATATTTAAATTAATATATTCATTTCAGGAATATTTCAAGTGGCATGGAATTTCTTGACAAAAATTTCTTCAATAAAAATGAAAATAAAATCTGATAAATGGTTTGTAATTATGTAGGTAATTTTATTAAAAGGATTTGGTTTGATTAACTGGAAATATAACAAAAATTACATTGCTAATTTAATTAAAATAAATCATTTATCGTGAAAAACGTTATACGAAACAATTTTTCAAATGCATTTTCGGCCATCTTTTTAATTGATTTAAATGAAAATGTTCCTCCTTCTTATAGCAATATTATAACAACATTTAATACCTTCATCGAAATGAAAAAATTTTGTATGCAACTTATTTTTTAAAAAATGAAAACAATTGGACATAATAGCTTACGTATGAGACATTTTTATTTCTTTTATAAGAAATTCCCTTATGCAAGATTCAGATTTCATATTTTTAAAAACAATTAACTATAAAATCAAGTAATAAATCATTTTGATTCATATATATGCACACATAAGTAAATGTATGTACAGTAA
This sequence comes from Argiope aurantia, assembly GCA_026543865.1. NCBI lineage: Eukaryota > Metazoa > Arthropoda > Arachnida > Araneae > Araneidae > Argiope > Argiope aurantia. The sequence continues at coordinate 34,936 of JAPMOR010011046.1, forward strand.
AAATAGTTTTACCATATTAAATGAAAGAGTGAGTATAAGGGATGAATTTAATTTTTTATGTATTTTATTTCGTGATTAAAATCTAATATGAATTTTTAATAAATAACTAAGTTTTCTATAATATAGCAATAAATTCTTAATTAGATAAATTGATGTACTTTTCAAATGTAATATTAAAAAGGAATATTTTCTTTTTAAAGCCGGCATTTTTTAATGTTATTGCTCCCGAAATGATGACTTAAAGGCAGATAAGCGTAAACATGGAATTAAAAGATTACGATTCAAATAATATGTGTCGATAGATTGAAGAGCATGTTTTTAAGCTGAACATGTGTCAATTAAAGAAATCAGATTATATTATGATGAGACTTTAGCAGATAAAATTTTGTGAGAGTTCTTTCAAATCTTGACAAAAAGCAATTCAAATATTCGAAATTTCCAGATAAAAAAAAAATCCGATGAAGTTAAGAAAAAGTTTAATATATTATCAACCAAAAGTTGATAAAATTATTGTATATTTTTAATTTAAAAATAATGAAAAATTAATTAGAAAATGATTAAAAAACTATTAATTTAAAATGTCTTAAAGGTAAAGTTAAGGAAAAGATTAATGTGTTATCAATCGAAAGTTGATAAAATTATTGTATATTTTTAATTTAAAAATAATGAAAAATTAATTAGAAAATGATTAAAAAAACTATTAATTTAAAATATCTTAAAAATTCTTCATTCTTCGTTATATTGTTATTTTATAAAATTATTATATTAAATAGTAATTGCTGTTTCTTTAAATACGCTACAAAACTGCTGATATCCAAGTCAAACATTAGCTTATTTATAAGTTTCTACCATAATTTTGCATAATAGTATTACCATAGTAATAAACGTCTCAAGCTTTCCCATAGAACTCTATATCAGTTATTATCCTGATTGAGAGCTGTTCTTACAGACCAAGAAATGTTTAAATGGGATAATGGACAAAAAATAAAACTGACCATTCGGTAAAAATCTTGAGTATGTGTATACAGTGTGACGTCGTACTGATAGATCAGCAAAGTCAAACAAAACAAGAAATAGCTAATAGTGAGACAAGTAATAGTTCATAATACAATACTAAAAAAAGAGCTTTAAGAATATTCGGAAAGAGATTATTGAAGCTATTGTTCAAATTCGGGGTTGAAAATGCCACTGCTCAGTCTTTATGGACAACGGTTCGTAATGGTTCTGAGACACTTTCAGATCTTGATAGCTTATCATTGAAGCAATGGTGATATTTCGCTTAATAATAACTTTCTGCGCGTTCGCAATCGAATCATAAACGAATGACTTACCTGTGTTGTCACAGAAAATTCCGAAGGCGTAAGATCTGGTGAACTAGGTGGCTGAAAAACGTTTATGTATATATACTACTTATTCACGAATCGCAAAAAACTTCGAATGCATTCAGTGATCAATTTAAATTTGTTCTCCGTTTCTATAAAGGGTACATGAATTTTCACTGATCAATTGAAATTTGAAATATGTTATTACATTTCAATTACTATCCCCCCCCCTTCCTCCAATTATTATTACTCTTATTGTCACAACAGTTTTAACACTCCATGGTGCTCAGTTACTAAAATGATGCTCAATTACTAAAGAATGATATGAAGGGAAATTTAAAAAAAAAGGTAAAATATAAATATTTTTAAATGAAAGCAAGAAGTATGTTCTAAAAGAAAAAGAATAAAGCACTGTTCAAAAGTAATTCTATTTTATTTTTTTACATTGATATAAAAAAGTAATGAAAGAAAATTGCTTGAAAATGAATCCTGGTCTCTGAATTATTTAATTGAAAATAATAGCTATTTGATATTTCCATCTGTATATTCAATTTAATCATTCCATTCTTGCTTTTTTTCATAGAAACAAAGCATTCTCCAGTCGTATTTGTTTCACTGATACATGAAATGATAAATTCCAAACTGATACATTCCATCGTAATAAAAGAATATATTAAAACAAAGAAAATATTTGTTAAAACAAACAAATTAATCACAATTGGAAAATAAAGCATTTGAAATGGAACAAAAGATTAATCGTTTTTATGGAAAAATGTTCCATCAAATAGAGTATTCTATTATCTAATTTATGGAACAAAACAATGATATTTTCTACTGCCTCTTTGTTCCAATTTAACGTAGATTCTTATAAAGATATCTTTTGTGAGCGCTTTGTTTGAATTCGAAAATGTTCATAGAAATCACAATAAGTAACTTTCAGGAACAATATCATGTAAATAAAACAGCTTACATTTGAAGCGTCTGAGATGAAAATTGGAGAAGAAAGAATTACATATGGTTGGAAAAGTTCCGGATTTTATCGGATGTTGATTAAAGATGGAACAGCAAGCATTGCCATTGTCTAATTGTTTGTTTACAAGGAAATAAAGAGAGAAATTGCCAGAATTACAGAACAGTCAAATTGTATTCTGAATTATAAAAGAATTAAAAATGGATTGATGTCTGAGAAGGAAAGTCACAATTTATTTCCATAAATATGATGTAATATATGTATATCTGAAATGACTTAGTTAACTTTGATATTCAATTAGAAATAGAATATTTTTAAATAAAAAATTAGATGTTTCAGTGCTTATTTGTATATTACTATTGTACATTTAATCATGCAATTTTGTGTTCTCTAATGCCGTTAAATCAAACTAAGCAAAATTTGAAAAATACAGACAAATTTCAATTCATAAGATTTAAATTTAAATGGCATTTTAATGTTATTAAGTTAAGTCTCGTGAATTGTATGATTTCATGAACATTTTTTCAAGAAGTGAATATATAGTTAGCATTGTTTACACATTAAATGAAATAAGAACGTTGCATAAAAAATCACATCTTCGTCGATGTAACAAATAAACAATTCTTTTCTTTAAAATTCACTGTTTATTAACCAAATTATAATACCTCTGATAATCTGTTGCCTCTTCAAAGACTGAAGAATGATCATTTTCCCTTCAGGATGTAGTAATTAGCACTTACATGATACACACATAGAATGGGCAGCGATACCTTAATTTTGGACTTTTACACATGTTTTCAGAGAACGAAACCACACAATATCACAGCAGAGCGAATGTTAGTTATATCATACGATACAATTTGTAGTAATTTGCTGTTAGCATGGAGAAAAATTTGGAATGTACAATGTACAATTTTTTGTGCATTAAAAACTCATATTGGTTACAATTAGGTATTATCCTTGTTATTGTTTGAAGAAAAGTAATCAAAAATATGAAACAGATTTATATAAGCATTTCTTACTAAGGATCTCACAGAAGTTTTCTAATTTAGTGTTTTTAGAACGCATATTATTTGTGTGCTTTCAAGTTATTAAACAGCTATGAGAATAAAGTTATTAAGAATTCTAAATATTTTAAAAACAGCACTCAATTATTTTTTAATAGTTAACATTATGTTGGTTCTAAAAGAAAATTTCGATTTCTAATCAAATATTGCTAACAATGTTTTTATTAATTATCCATATCAGCATTCAAAACATTGTTGAAAATAATCATTTAATTTAGATAACCGAAAAATTTCGCTGCTTGCTTATATGAGTAAACCGGACAGAAATAGCTTATTTTCCCTGACGTTTGTCTATACATCCTATTAATAAATACTTAGTGATACTTCTTTTGAACAAATAGATTCATTTTTAAGGCACATTCAATTTTATATTTGCGATTAGATTGGCTAAAAATCATTGTTTTTTTAAATTGTATATTTTACCCTAAATGAAATTTAAACAATCAATTCAAAACTGTGATGACCGTTCGTAAAATAAAAAGTTCTTAGACTAATTTAAGTCCAATTAATTATTATTAAATAATTATTATTTGCAAATCAATCATTACTTCGTGGTTACCGATTCATTTTGATTTTAACTGTAAAAATACGATTCGCGCAAATGCAGACTCTCACATACACATAATCACAAAAATCTCTCTCAGCAAGTCCCGATTTTATCCACTAATATGACAAATCCTGGCATTATTATGCACTTAGTCACAAAAATAAATCTCAGTAAATTCCGATATTTATTCACTGATGTGACAATTCGAGACATTACTATAAACGTCATCACAAAAATCCATCTCAGCAAGTCCTGGAATTTATCCACTAATGTGAAAGTTCGAGACATTACTATAAACGCCATCACAAAAATCCATCTCAGCAAGTCCTGGAATTTATCCACTAATGTGAAAGTTCGAGATATTATTACACACATGATCACAAAAATCTTTCAAGTTCCGATATTTATTCACTAATGACACAGTTCGATTCATTATTATACACATGATCACAAAACTCTACCTCAGCATGTCTTATTATTTATCCAATAATGTGAAAATTTGAGGCATTACTGTAGAAGAATTATCCTTGCAACAATTTGTTAACTTTTCTTGACTTTCAAAGGAGTTAATATCTAGCAAGTAGTACTCTTTTGACACGATTTTATGCTTTCTAAATTTATTATCGACGCAAACAATTCTATAGGAAATAATTCTTCGTATAATTTCTACGCTTTCTTGCTACGCATTTAAAGAATTGAACCTTATTGCAGCTCCTGGCATAATTTCTTGGCTTTCCGTATTTTATTTATATATATATATATATATATATATTTTTTATTGGTTTATTTTTTTTTGGTGTAGAAATGGCCAGTGCTCATCAATATTCATACGTTAATGTGACAGTTCGAGGTATTGTTGTAGCAAGCATTATCCACGCAACAGTTTAACTTTTCTTGATTTTCTAAGGATATCATGCAAGCACTGCCTGTGACACGGTTTTTTGGCTTTCTCAACACTTATTATCGATGCAAGCAAACTTTATATAAAAGAATTCTTGATAAATTTATTCATTTTCTTACCAAACATTTGATGAATTGAACTAATGTCTTATAATTCTTAGATTCTTGGCTTTCTGTAAGGTTTTTGTTATTATAAAAATGGTCAGTGCTGCAACTTCTGAGTCTTCAACAGGGTACTACCGCTATTCATTTATCTAGGGTGTCATGTTGTGATTCACTTACGCAAGGAATAATGAATTACATAAGAAAGGAAATTTGCATAGTTATACAATTTTAGAATGCTGAAAAAAAATTGTAAAATTCTAATACCCTCTCACAATATCACAAAGAATAAAAAAACGACGCTATCTTTCCTTTTTCATTTCATAGACGAGTAATTGTGTTTTTAGAAAAATAAACCAACTGTTACATGCTTCTATGTTACATATTTCAATAAGAATCATGTACTGATAGAGAAAAGATATCAAGATCACTAAAATTGACAATTACTATATATTCGGGTTATTGCGATTATGTGTTTTGAAAACTGAATTTTCCAACCACACTTTAACTATGATATCTTTTCTATAACATGATTTTACTGTTATGTTACATCTATTTGCATTATCAATGATAAAATAAAAAGCACTCTTGTAGAACTAGTAAGGATATGTGGGGCAGATTGGATGTTATCAGAATGCCAGTAGAAATACTAATATTTTTTAAGATAGCAGGTTACAATTGCTATAAATTAACCCTATATTTTAATTTTTTTGCACTATGCGTCAGAATTTGTTGTCAATCCTACATATATTCGTATCTTGGAATTTAAATAATATGTTTGAAACAGCACAACAGTGACATTTTTCAGCAGAACTATAATTTACTTACATTTAATCCTAAAATTTTTCATTCTGTTTTACTGTAAATGTCGCTCTAGGTTAAATGATGTTATTTTCTAAAAAGAGCATTTCGAAATTTTGCCGAAGTATTCAAGTTTCTGAAGTTTTTAATTTAGGAGAAAAAATTCGGTTTAAGAATTGATTTATGTAATGTTCTTACACATTCATAAAAAATTGAAAATTCGCATCAATACATTTGAGCTCGTAAAATTTGCTTTCAGGGAGATATTCTTCATCGAATATCGAAAGTTTTCCTCTGATTTCAGATGAGTCCGTGGTTTGGACATGTTTCCTCATTTTTTACACAAATCTCCAATGAGAATATGGGTTCGTACTTAGAACGAAAATATGCTTGCTGCATAGATATCAAAATTGTTAATCTGTATAAGTCAACCATCTAACTCTCCGACCGCCCGAAGGCACACGGATTTAAACCATAAAACTGAATGATCGGACAGCCGCAACAGCAACAATGGTTGAGTCCTAAGGGCCATCACCGGCCACGGCACAACCCTTCCCGAAGGAAGTACGTTCCGTCATCGATGGGAGGAGTCAGATCCCCCACCTATTAGTGTTCCCTCCAGGGTGGCGAGATCCAACCATCATGACGGAAGCATCTCATCCTCATTTCGAGGTGCCCCCGGGGGGTTGTTAATCTGTATAAAATGTATGCATATATAAGTATGTAAGTATCTGTCCAATTATCTTAAAAGCTATATCGTCACTCATGCTCAATAAACTACTATGCGCAAAACACATTTACTACTATTACATATATCTTCTATTTTTACATTTACAATTTGTCTACGAGGAAAATATTAAAATTATTGTCTAGTTTATTGATTTCCTATATGTAACTCGAAATGAAAATATCTCAGCATTTTTAAAGCAAATTAATGTCTAGATCAGACTTCCTACAATCAAACTTAAATTCTAACTCGAATAAGAATGATCCAATACACTCATTTGTTCATGTAAGTTTGTGAATATATTGCTTATTAATTTATTTATAAAATGTATAGAAATAACTCATAAATTATATAAAAGAAAATAATTAAATATTGATTTAACTTTTGCAATGCATCGTCTAACTTTTCTAACAAATTGTAGTGTAAATAAACGCTATGACATAAATTAAATTTTAGAGCTAATGTAAAAATGAACAAATACTTCACGCATTCCATTACATGTTTAACCGTTATATTACCAAAGAAAAGATAAAATAAATCCGGACTGTCACCTTTCAACTCTCGTGTATCTATTACAATATCGTATGAGTTTGCCTTTCATAAATGCGTGACGGAAACTATATATTTTAGGTGTTTTAGTTTTGGATTCTAACTTCCTTATAGAATCTACAATGTTGGCGACAAAACAACTTATCAAATTTCATTTGTCTAAATGTTGCCTTTCCGAGTTATACACATTCGGAAATAAACAAACAGAGAGAAGATTAACATTTTCAGGGATTAAATTCACAATCTATAAATTTCATATAATGGCTATTCAAAATTTTATCTATTTGGCTATTTGCATTTTTAAATTATTAGGTTCACATGGACTTTGATGGGCAAATAAACAGATTTTCTACTTTTGTAATTGAAATTTGATAGAAATATACAGATATTATGAAAGGGCAACATATCAAAATGGTATATCATAATTTGTTGAATTTTTGTGGGTATTATGTTCACATGCCAACAGACAGATAGACATAATTTCAAAAATATGTATTTCAATCTCTGAGAGGTCTAAAATCTCGTGAATCATCAAATTCTCTATAATTAAATTTTTAAATGCTATTATTACTGTTAAAATTCATACACAAAAAGGTAAGAATAGATAATTATTTCAAGAGGAAAAATCGATATTGTTTCGAGTAGTAAAATCTTCGATTAGCAGAAGATGCAAGATTTGAAGCGTGAACATGAAATGATGAACTTGAAATGATTATGTGTGAACATGAAATGATCCCATTGATAAGTCATTTATAAGAATTGTCACCGATCCTTCCTCATTTGTTAGAGCAATTGTTAATATTTTGCATGTTCAGCATAAATATGATTTATGACAGGAAAGTCAGTTGAGGCTTACATGGCACCAGTCTTAGCCTTTGTGAAAATTTAATTTTTGAATTTATTGCCCGTTTTTCAAATGAAAGCCAATGGAAATTCGAGCTTCTAGTCCAAAAGATGGCATTACAAGAATACAAATCTTTGCTATTCTTAGAAATAAAATTAATTAAAACAAGAAAAATGTTTTTAAGGTAGTGAAATTCATATAACAGTAAAACTGATCTTTTGAAAAGATTAAGATGACATAAATTTACCTTTTGTGCAAGAATATACTTATTGGAAAGAAAATTCTATTGAAATTAGTGTGATAATTTTAGATTAAATTTTATTCAATTAAAAAAATCTCAATGTAATTTTGAAAAAAAAAAGGTTTTCAAAGTGAGTCTCCATCCAGGAAGTAACAAAATGTCAAATTTCATAGTTTTATGTTCAAATGTCTGCCCTTGTAGAGGATATTAATCCCCTCGTTACTGTTTTTTATATGTGTACAAAATAGGACGAGCATTATTGCTACTCATCCATTAAGGCTTTACCGCTACATTACTGACTGAACTTATTTTTACAAGTTACATTTCTTTTTTTCATTCAATATTTTTATATGAAACAAAGCAATATAACTTAAAAACTAAAACAGGAAATGAACCAATGAGTGAGGCGATTGGAATCAGAATGTTGCATATTTGGTATTAATTTTTATTTTTGAGTGAGCCTTAGTAGGCTGGCTGGGTGCAGATAAAAGTGTGTTTCGAGAAGAAGACTCTGAAATTTTATTTGCTGAATTATCACTTCAACAATCATTTAATTTGCTATTACCAAAACTAAAAGAAATTTAAATCATGTCTTACTATTTAATATGTTTTAAATACACAATCTTTGTCTGTGGATTTGAAATCAAAAATTTCTGTTCCTTATGGGTAAAATATTTTTTTCTATTAAAAAAAGGTATTTCTTGAAAAATTATTTATGCTGCACTGCGAATTTTTCTACTTATGAGCCGATAATACCGAAACACTATGATGTTTAAAGAAAATTTAAAATCATAAAAAGCCGATGTCAAAGCACGATAATGATTGGCTTCTTATATTTGAATGAACTTATCTTCATTGTTCTTTTTCTAAAACAGAAATGTCCGGAACTATCTATGGTATTCTTGCAAGTATTAGAAAATTATACTGAAAAGACTTAATGTATTGAAATATAAGACTTGTCTTTCTAAAACCCATGAATCTTACAAGATAAACTAGTGTAATATTTTCCTCTCAAGTTTCTCGTTGTCTTACTCATTGTAAATTGTTTATATTTAACTTCATTATATAATAAATTAAACTGTGTTTGTATTATATAATCATGCCTTCTTTCGTTGCATATTTGATATGAACTTTTACACCATCTATAACGCATTGATAGATAAATAAGATAGGAAACTAAAATACACATTCGTAACATTTGTACATTATCACATTCACGTTTAAAAGATCCGATGCAATTAGATCACTTTTACAGGATCTAACATTTCGTATAAAGCTGATATACTAAATTTCGTTCTTTCTAGGTTGTTGTGCCATTTTATTTTTCATGTTTACAGATCTACAGACATAATTCAAACTATATATTTTTTTTCAAAATGGGATTCTTAAGAGGTGAAAATACAACAAAATTTCGAACAATTACAATATATTTTCTTCTATAATCCTTACATACAAAAATTATATAATAATAATACTACTTATTTTCAGTTATAAAAGTTTGATTAAAAAAATATCATGCATTTTCATGAAAAATAGATTTTATTGTCATGTATCCGAAATATGAAAGCATAGCAGCTGTCTAAGAATATCAAGATTAGGAGTAACTTTCACATTTTAGACCTCCACATGTCTGAAAAAGGCTTTTTTTTTTGGAATTTTAATCTAATGGTTAGTTTAATGCATTTTTGCATTATCTTAACTCTATAATTCATAAACGCACCACGGTATATGATTAGTGATTACATGAGAATTTTAGGTCCATGTTAAATTTTGGATTCCCTAAATTTAAAATATTTTTTTCTGAGAACATACTTGATTTTCTTCGCAGCATTTTGGCACTACAAGATTCATTCTTACTAAAATTTTTCGTTTAGTATATTGATATTTATCTATTATGATATCGCCATTATTATATAAAAATGCTGCATTTTAAAAACTAAACATACGAAATATTCTTTTGGTAGCATATTTGTTGGAACCGTTAGTGCCATATTGCATTTAAGACAAAATACAGCAATCACATTAAATAATTTTACATAAGGTGTACTTAAACTCTGAATTTGCATTAATAAAATATTTTTATAAACGATAATTTGATGTAGTAGAGACAATATATATTTTTTAACTATTGCATTTATTTATTTATTCTTAGAGGCTTATGGCCAAGGATAAGTCTTATGTCTTTTTTAGTTATTCAATTAAATGAAAGATGTTACTCAGTTGAAAGAAATTGCTAAATCTCTTTCTGAATACATTTTAGTGGGTGGAAATAAATAAATACTTTCGGAAACTACGAAATTCAGAGAAAAGCGGTACGAAAATTTAATTTTGGTCGTTTAGTAAACAGTGAAGAAGACGAATTTGGAAACGTTTTAAGAACTTAAAGATTGACTTGCAAACTTCGCTTTAAAACTTTTCTTGCATAAAAATTTGATGAAAGATTTTTAATTCTTTGGTACAATGAAAAAGTATAGACAAATTTTAGAACGCTTGAAAAGATGCCCTCGAACTTACATAACACTTTAATGCAATTAAAAGAAAATTCTAAAGTGTTTAGAGAATTTTATGGTATGTCAACAAAGAATGTATAATTAACTGAAACATTGATATAATGAAAGATAATTTTAATAGCAGTTACAGTAAAGAACATTTTCTTGCATAACACTTTGGAGCAATTAAAAAATAATTTTAAAGCATTTAGAGCTTACTGATTGGTGCCAATCAAGAACATAATATTGAATAACATCCTTGAACAATGGAAACAATATATTTAATAACTTTTACAAATCTTTAAGGGATGGCAGTATAAAATATTTGATTATGTAACACTTTGATATAATTTTTTCAACACATTGTATAAAAGATATTATTATATGAAGTTAAAACGAGGCAGCACAATTTCTTTTTAATTCTTCTATTTCTTATAATCGTACTTTAAAGTAGATACCGGCAATTTTCTTCTAGAAAAACACTTAGTGCTTTGGAAAAAAATGTGAGAAATCAAAAATATTCTAAAAATAGTTCATTAATTGAAACCTCATGCGCGATCATATGATTTTTAAATGACTGATGATTTGTCATTCTGCAAAGCGAAAATCCTATAATTACGAAAAAATAAAATTTCGTAGTATGGGATCTTGTTATGAAAATTATCGATGTATATGAAAATCAAAGACTCTATCAACAGAAAAAAAAGACTCGATTTTCTTCAGTCTACTATGAAGTGCAAAACGATTTATACTGTGTTAAAAGATGAGGATATAAAAGGGAAAAAACTTTTTATACTTTACAAATTGTTTTATACTTTACAAATATACCGCTTTTTTATACTTTACAAAATTGTGGTTTTATATTTTTCTTAAACAAATTTTAGTAAATGTGCGTCAAATTAAAATTGGTTGCATTAATTATAGAGAAGATATTTCACTTAATGATACGTCTAAACTCTGAGATAACAAATGCAATGTTCTTTGAAGATGAGCACAATTGGTGAAATATCCGTATTTTCTGAATCTAGCTTAAATATTATGAAATTAAACCAGATTTTAAAATTTTCACAGCAAACTGTTTTTATTAAATAATTTTTTAAGATTCGCTGACAAGTGAACATAATAAGCATTCAAAAAGTGTGGCCTCAGAGGTCTGATAAACAACAGGTATTTCCCAATGTAGGAAATGTAAAATATCGCGTACGGTCAGTAGGTGTTATCTTCTAAAAATCTAAAGAGTGATCAAGGCATTTATTTTTAACCAGAATACCCAAATTGAAACAAAGTTCTAGATTTTAAACAACATAATGGGAACAAGTTACCCATATATGGCAAATATCGATATTCTTCAGTAAATATTAGCTTTCTCATAGTTGCTTGGTGTATGTCTGACATATTTATTTAAATGCATTATTTCACACACTCACACGGTAAATATTGCT
>JAPMOR010011046.1:62613-77423 GCA_026543865.1 Argiope aurantia
CATTGTATACTTTATCTTGTGCATTCTTTAATCTCATTGTATACTTTTCTTGTGCATTATTGCTATCTTATCTCAATGACAAAGAACCGCCTTCAACGTGTCTTGCTTTTGAGTTAGGGATGAAAGGTTCCACTGCCAAAAAGGATTTATTTCTATTATAAGCCTGCCCTATTCTTAAAATTGTTCCATGATTTTAAAAACCATTTGTGTACATTTCTTCACAAGAATTCTTTTAATGATAGTAACATTTATCACTCTTTAAGAAAATTTTTAATTCTCGATATTAAGCTTTCTTTTCATTTGATGGAATTCATTTATACATTTGTTTCATTGTATTCTAAATTCATTTCATTAAAAGATAAATGATATCAGTCATTGTTGTGATCATGTTTTAATTTTGCATACTGAATATTACAGATTTTACAAATTTAAAACATTTTCCTCGTTTACAATATAGAATTCTATGTAGAATCAATTTTCGTTAGCATGTTCAATTTTGAATCAAAACTCTGTCCGTAACTTGTCGGATAGGTTTGTAATAGGCTGAAATTTCCTATTTCTGCATTCTAAGATTCTTTCGTTTCCAATTACTTTTACTCGCTCTGACTTTCAAATTGATTCCTCAAATTTTGAACAGTTAAATCAAAACTTCATCACCATGCCGAATTTTTCAAATTAAATTCAAGAACTTCGAGTGAAAAAAAAGTGAATAAGCAAAACAACAGCAAAAAAAACTCAGATTTCATCAAAAGACTCAAAGTAATGCGCATTAGGCAGACGATTTTTTTTCTCGTTTCCAACGTTAAGAAATCTTTATTTTGACGTAAATTAGGGCATAGTGGGGTTCGGATTGAACACGTTGGGGGAAAACTGGAAGAAGAGGGGAAAAAATAATAAAAAGAACAGTAAAAGAAAAAAAGAAAAGCAAAAAAAAAAGATAAAAATCTTGATACGCGTCATATTTTCTTTATTTCTTCTTTTTTCTTTTTTGTTTCTCTCGCTGTTTCAGAGTTCATGTCTGGGTCGATTTCACAGAGTATAAGAACATAAGTAATCACTGCTTTTTGGGGTTACAAAATCTAATTTGGAGCTCGGCGCTAAGATATTTTTTGGCATTCAACGTAAAAAAAAGAAGCAAGAGAAAGAGTAAACCGAAATAGCTCCACAACGAACGTAGGTATGTAAATGAAATGAGATTTCCCATTTCCCAGCATTATGTGCAGGCTCTTTTACAAAAAGTGAATTTTGTTAGAGAAAATAAAGGGGCTGAAGTAGGAATAAGAGTTGGGGGGTGGTAGTGGAACTTCTTAGATCTTTATTTCGAACAACTCGCCTTGAATTCTTTCATATGCTTTATTTTTTCGTATTTTTGGTTTAATTTTTCTTTGAATTGCCAATTTTCCTACACATTTCAAGTTTTTTAGCATTCTATTTCAAGTGGTATTTGTCACTGGAACCGTAACGTAAACCATGAAATTCTAGGCCAGAACCGGGAATATTTTTCAGGGATAAACAATCTTCTTTTTGAAATGAATAATAAAAGACGAAATTGTTTTGATCACAAGAATTTGGTTCTGTTTTGTTGCGGAGAAAACATTTTCTTGTTAATGAATGCGTATATTTGATAAAGTCAATCGTTTGAAGTATTGTTAGGTATTAATATGAACCTATTTCTTTTCATAAATCATGAACTGGGTTACTTACAATCTTTCAAAATATCCGTATAATTTTTTTTATTACGGGAAGCAAGTGTAAAAAGAACATCTCTATAATATATAAAACAATCATTTCTTTAATATCAATAGAATCAAAGCATGCAATCGAAAACCAAATACAGTTTAATAAATTTGCTTTTTTCTATTTCACATTTTTCCAGTCCTTGGAAAGTCCACATTTTTCCAGTCCTTGTCATGCAAAAATAAATTGTTTTTCGCATGTCAAAATTCAGACATTTTCAAAAAATATTGCTCATTCACAATCATAAAGTTATGAAAATTACAGAATTACAATTAAAAAGCTAATTGCACCTTTGAATGTGTATTTTAAAATTTTCTTTTGCATAATTTTATTTGTTGCTACGTAAAAACACGCTTTATTGCATACAAAATATAATCATTTTAAAAACTGAAACATATGATGTAATGGCTAATAGCTTCCATACTTTGCTGAAGAATTATGTATAATTTCTGGAAATTAAAAAAAAAGATAAATGATATACAAATAAGATGATTAATTTATTGCAAATTTTCTCATGGATTTATATGTTAATCTAAGTTATTAATATATAGATCCAAGAGAAATAAATTAGAGAAACATCGGGAAAATGATTTGAAGCTATTATTCGACAAGAATTCAACTCAAATAGATATAATTATTTTCTAAAATCTCTTAGAAAACATTCTGATGCTCCATTTTTCTAAAATTAATTATTGTTTTAAAAGAAAGCTGCTAAGCTTTTATTCTATTACTGCTAATGTAGTAATGTAATAAAAAATGTACGACATGAGGCTTATAAAAGTATTTGTTTATTATATATATTTGTTCAAATATTTGTTTATTAATTAATATATATATTTATAATTTATTAATTAATATATATATATCAAATATTTGTTTATTATATTATTTTTCTGTATAGATACCATAACTGTTGAGACACATAAAGTAAAGCAGAAAGTCTCCAAAACCGATGATTCATTTATAACCAATGCCCGAAACCATTTATAATTGCTTTCTTAAGTACCTCTTCGTTTTGTTGTTGTATACTTAGAAAATTATCTTATTTTCTGGAAAGAAGTATGAAAATTACTAGGTATCAAGTCAGAATCTCAAAGAAAATGATAAAACTATTCCTTCTTAAAATATTTCAAACTTTTGTTGTGTTACTGTAACTGTATAGGTGGAGCTCTGTCGTTAACACAATCCTTGCCGACAATGTCCCATGCTTCCTATTTAAGTTAACACGCCGAAATCATCAAAAAGTACTTTTTTCCAAAATTGCAATTATTATCAAGCTTTCAAAGTGAGAAAGCATTTTAAAAAACTAATAATTTCATAGTTACCGACATTGATGTCGAATTAGCATATCACCCGGGCATTTAGAAACTAGTGTTTCTTTAAGATAAATAACCTCAATAACAATGGCAACTATGTGGTAAAATATCATTATGTTTAGCATTGTTGTAAATAGAGTTTTGTTTCTGCATCTTTTGTTTTTCCTTCAGATATCCCCAATCGTTCTTTATTTTCCGGAGGACTATGGAAATATTAGATAGTTTAAGTAATGAATTAAATAATCAATTTAAAAAAATAAAATCAAAGTAATAAAAAATAATTAAAAGTTCTGAATAAAGCGAGTTATAATTGTAAGAAATGCATAAAAGAAAGCACAAATTGAGCTGCATAACAAATGACATATAAAAATCAGGTGAAGAATTCAATACAAAATATCCATATTTGAAAAAGCAAATTTCAAACTCATGTTTTTCACGGTTAGAATATTTTCTCTTTATTCCGTATTCCAGAAAGTAAAAAAGAATTTGTAATCTGACTTATTTCAAACTTTACCTAAATCCCTCATTACTTTATTACAATTAAATAACTTTGAAAATATTAAAATAATTATGGTTCATATATTAGGTCATATTAGTTAATTATCTAAGTTTTAGGTTTATTATCTTGGATATAAGTAACTTCGTAACTTTATGCTCATGCTAGTAGTGCTAAGAATTCTAAATTTATGAATGGCTCATAAAGTTAAGAGTTAAAAATTAAATGTAATATATGATATTAGTGCTAAAAATATTCAAACATCATCTCTCAGATTAAAGTATCAAGTGAATCATGCTTTATGCTGCAATAAATCTGAAAGGTAACTAACAGTCTTCTCAGATGTTGAAAGATCATATAAAATGGTCACTAGTATGAACTGAAGAACAAAATACGAAATTGTAAGTTACGAAAACTGAGAAACATTAAAGCACAAAGTCGAATATCAAAATATAAAATAATGGAAGTATTTTAAAAAAACAATATTAACAATATTATAAATATAAAAAAATAATTACACCGAAAATAAAATAATTAAGCATGTGAAAATAAACTTAATTTATTTTTTCAAATATCTAAAAGAGTTTCATGTTAAAAGCAATTTTAAATTTTAAATATTATAACTGTCAGATACGCTCAAAAGTAGTTTTTGCGTTTTCCTATTTTTGTACTTATAGCATTCATTATCTTTAGTTCTCACTCTTATTTTTTTTATTTACTTTAGAAACTATTAAATCTGTCTTGCGAAATCGCACTTTTCAATTTAAATTTCGCTCTCGTAAGGAAACATTTCTTCTTTCAAGTAAAATAATCGACATATGAAGCCCTATAACTCCTCCTTTTCACCTTTCCACATATGGCCAGATTCCTGTAAACAATGCAATGTAATCGAATTTATTCACTTTATCAGATTTCGAGTGTTAAAATTTCCGAAACGGTTTTGAATACTCTACATCTCTTTTCGTGCTCTTCTTTGGAAAGCAAGAGATGAATATCATTTCATCTTTTCAACGCCGAGGGGGGGAATTTAAAGGGAAAAAGAAGATATACACATAAAGTACCTTTTTTCCCTTCTGCCTCAAGAAGAAAAATATTTGAAAGGCCCTTCATGGAAAGTTCTAAATTTGAAATTCAAAGTCGGCGTTCCATCATCTGTAAGAGAATAGGAATGCTTTCCGGGTCCACAGTTCGAGCTTTGTACTTAAGCTGACAATTTCTCTTGCAATCTATGGAAACTCAAAGATGGAATGATATGTTCTGAGATGCTCTGATATCTACACGCATGGATAACATTGAAGTAAGTGTTTTGAGCCTATAAAGGAAGAGGGGAAATAGAACTGTACGCTTCCGTTTCTTGAAGATTTTGGAGGTATTTTCTCAAGAAAATATGTAGCATTTGCCCTGTTTCTAACGTAGTCTTAGTTTACAAATAAGGAGGATTCTCGATGTCCATCTTTTTATAGGATTTCAAACAATCTTATTTGATGTTTTTCTGAATTTTGCATTTGTTTATTTCAATCGGTACCGCTTAGGAGACTGGCAATATGTAGTATTGCAGAAATAAATCCTTTATAAAAGATAGTTACAATTTTTATTATTGTTTTAAAAGCTATATTCTTTCATTTATTTGAATTGCATAATTTCAAACACTTGTAAAAGAAAGAAAAATATTTCTGAAATTTTTTTTTAAATACATTTTATAGACCTTAAAAATACATTCATTTTGGAAAAATCATTCATCATCATTATCATGTGAAACCTATAAAAAATTCTTCGAACTTTGTCAACATTTTCTAAGTTAAAGATTGCCGAAAATAATGTATGGATCGTTCCTCGGAGTATTATTACAATTGAGACTTTAAATATTTGTAAAAGAAGAAAAAAAATCTTTGAAAGAAAAATATTTATGAATTTTTTAAAATAAATCTTATAGACCTCAAAAGTAAAAGCATTTTGGAAAAATCATTCATCATCATGTGAAACAATATAAAATTCTTCAACTTTGTCTACAGTTTTGTTTTAAGTTAAACATGACTGAAAATAATAGATGGATCGTCCCTCTGGATTTTATTACAATGAAGATTTTAAATATTTGTAAAAAAAGGGAAAATATCTTTGAAAAGCAAATATTTTTGAAATTTTTTTAATAAATTTTATAGACCTCAAAATTAGACTCATTTTGGAAAAATTATTCATAATCATCATGTGAAATAATATAAAATTCTTCGAACTTTGTCAACATGTTCTAAGTTAAAGATGACTGAAAATAATAGATGGGTCGTTCTTCGGGATTTTATTACAATGAAGACTTTAAATATTTGTAAGAGAAGGAAAAATATCTTTGAAAAGCAAATATTTCTGGAAACAATTTTTTTTATAAATCTTATAGATCTGAAAAATACACTCCTTTTGGAATAATCATTCATCATCATCCTGTTATGTAGTAATATAAAATTCTTCAAACTTTGTCAATACGTTCTGAGATAAAGATGCCTAAAAATAATGGATGAATGGTTTCTCGGGATTTTATTACAATAAAGTAAAAAAAAAAAAAAAAACACCCTCTATTCAGGACTTTGAATTTCGCTTTTATAGGTTTATTAACGCATGAATATATGAAAAGTGTGTTAATTTTTCAAGTTTATAGTCATTTTGTGCAGTTTGACATAGAATAAATTCCCTGATTCTACAAAATATATTTTCCAATGATTCATAAATGTATTAGTTGCACAATTGTAGGTTATAAATTGTCGGTATATGTTAATGCAACTTCGATTTCAAAATGAATTATTTTAGAACAAATAAAGAAGATTTAGCTAGTAATAGGTTTTTAGAATGAAAATAATATTTTTTTTTATTTACATGTTTCTATTTTAGTTTTATTCCATTTCATGTAGATTTTTCTGTTAGATAAAAGTTTAGATAAGTCTAAATTCAGTTTAAATTGGCAATGATTTGCAAAAATATTTTAATTAATTTGATAATATTTCTAAATTATAAAGCACAAAAGAAATAATAAAATGGTAGATATTCTTATTATGGTTAAATATGCTATAATCCATATTTTAAAAGCAAAATAAACATTTCATTTGCTATCGGAGGAAGAGAGATATAATAAATAGTTTTCCCGGTAAAAACGAACAAATACAATTAAAATTCTGTATTTAACGTGTCATTAGCTCATAAAAAACTCACTTTTACAATAAAATTGCAGTTAACTTATATCAAAGTGGATAAATAATTAAAATATCGTCTGCCGTTCTCGTGATAATATTTTTCTTTCTTCTCAACTAATAGGAAGTCATGAAACTAATTTCCATGCCTTTCTGCAACAGAATATAACTTTTTCATCGTCTACTCACTTCACTTCCAAAACAAAAATTCCGAAGTGGCAATTATCTTAGTAAAAAGGGAAAGCGATAATTATATCACTTTTCGACCTTCTCTTGAGCAATATTAATCTCATCTGTACTCAAGAGGGGAGGAAACAGCAAAAAAAAGAAGAAAAAAAGAAAAGAAAATTCCTTACCACGCCTTTAAAAATCTATTTGGATCGCCTTTTTTTGCAAAAAGGTAGCCGCCATTTTGAAAACCCACTTCAACGTTTCGCAGTGGCCGCTTCGATAATTATTTCGATCTCGGATCCTGGCAACACTCGAAAAGCCGGCTCTTCAGTAATTTTATAACGATTTGTTTCGATATAAATGAGGTGTAAAAGGATGTATTAATTGTGAATGTCTGAAATAGAGGGGAGAAAATTACAAGTAAGACTCAGGAGTTTAGGAAAAGAAAAAAATATTCTTTAGTAAAATTTTTCTAGGAGAAAAGTGAAAATAAAGAAGAAAAAATAAGATGGCAGGTAAAAATAAAAGGAGAATGCTTTCATCTCTCTTTCGATCAGAAATTCAATTAAATCTTTTCTGTTAACAGTGCTTCGAGCATGACGAAAATATTAAGTGCCTCTTTTCTGAATGCTTTCCCGGAAAATTTCCCTTCTATTTTTTTATTATTATTATTATTCTTTACCAAAAAGAGTGGTTTTTTTAATGGGGGTGGTGCATAAATTTATTATTTCTCCCCAAATTATCAAATGCTTTGATTTCGATTTCTGAAAAATTGCTTAGTTCCAATTTTTTTTAAATATTCACTTGATTTTGAAAAATATCTTTTTATGTGTTATTTTAATTAATATTTTAGAACTTTTTGAAGAATTCTAAAATTTAAAAGAATTTCCTGACAGCAAATATTAAAAATTGTAAAATTTAACAGTTTATTTAAAAATTTAAAAAATTAAATTCTTTTAAAATTTAATCTAAATAATTTTTATAGGGCTGAAATTTTATATATTCAAAAATCCAAATTTCAACTCACATTTAGTTTATTTTAGTTTTAAAAAAAACGAATAATATTTTGCATTAACTGATAGGTAATTTTTAATTAAAAATGTCTAATCTTATAAAATATAAGGTTAGCTTATTTTATTAAATTTAATAGTTAATGCGATATCATATGCTTTAAAAGATTTACAATGTTTAGAGAAATTTAAAAACTAAAAAATTGCTACATAGTAATACTAACTGTGAATTATAAATTCGCAATATTTAAGCATTGATTAAATGTGACAGAAATGCTGTTTCTTGAGATCTATCAAAAGCTAAGAAAAAAGCAACCAAGTTTTTACAATAAAGTAATCACTCTATATGAAGAACTCTCAACCAATATATAAGGTTAAGAATCCTTCATGACAGAGGTAGTATTTAAAGGATGCCAGGATAAAAACAGAACCAGTTTAAGAACTCTACAAAACCCTTATTTCTAATTTCAAAAATTGAAACTTGATTCTCAGTTGTATTACGCTCCTGTTTAATATGTTGGATGTCTTATGTTGATGCTGCTGTTTTTGAAAATCAGAGGTTTGAAACGAAAATTTATCTTTCGTTTCCAAAAAAACATTCACTATCCCGCAAAAAAAATATCTCTATTGCGGCGATTAACGAGTTATTTTGGCCGTGGTGGCCTGGTGGTAATGTCTCGGCTTCGGAACCGGTGGGTTTCAGGTTCGAGACCCGATTCCACCGAAGAACCGTCGTGTAAGGGGGTCTGTTGCACGTTAAATCAGTCCTGACCAAACGTCCTCCACTGGTGTGGTGTGGAGAGGGGGGTGCCAGCTCAGGTGTCGTCCTCGTCATCTGACCGCGGTTCAAAATTACGAGGTCCGTCCCAAAATAGCCCAAGTACTGCTTCAAACGGGACGTTAATATAACTAAACCAAACCAAACCAATGATTTATTTCCTTTTTCCTGAATTATATTTTGAATTTTTAATTAGAAATGGGATTTTTTTTTAAGCAGCTACTTATTTACAGCGATTAATTGATTTCTATTAGCTTAACGTGCCAGATGTAATTTTTAAAACTTTTTAATTTCTTATTAGTTATATTTCGTATCTTAAACGAAAAAGGTGAATCATTTGACTTCGTAGATTTTGAAGGGAAATTAAATGACCCTGATGAAATGCAGACAACTGTTTATGCATTCCTTTTTCAGACAGGACTTTTACTTGTAAAGATTGTTTTTTGCGAGCCTAAATCTTTGTTTGGAAAAGGTAACTCGTTTTTCCTATGACCTACAAAGTGCAACTTCAATAGGGGATAGTAATTTAACGAAATTTAACAAAAAAGTGCTGATTTTCTTGCTCTGCGTTTCTAATACAAAACTCTAATTTGATAACTAATTGCATTCTTTCATATATCAAATTATGAGTCCTTAAGTTTATGAGTCGTCTACATAGAAATGTGATTTATTTTATCCGATTTAACAGAATAGCACTCCATAATGGATCATTGGAAACTGAACTAATAATTCAGAACAAAATCAAATGGTTTACAAATAAGAAAATGCGAAAATGATGTAGTATTACAATATATAAATTTCTACATTTTCATTACATGTTTTGATTGTAGTGCTACATAAATAGTGTTTTTAATTATATAATATTAAAATACTCATTTTCATTTTACATAAATCGCCTGCATTTTCAAAGCGATTCATAAATCCAAAGTTACTTTAAAATTCTGTAAATCATAAATGAATGAAGATGAAACAATTTACAAGAAAAAGATTGAAAATGTAACCGTTTTTTTTTCAACATGAAATCAAAACAAAATGTTGTTATATTTTGTATTTTACACCACCAAACAGTTCTACAATTAATAACATGATACTTCTTTATACATAGTAAATTAATGAGTGAAAAATTCAGTGTGTAATCTTTCATTTAGGAACTCATCTATGGAAAAAAAAATCATAATTTTGAAGTTATTAAGAACCTTTTCGATATGTATTACGTTCCTTGAGCAAAAAATACTCTACTTATTTCTATGGGAAATTGCATTACAGTGCTTAACCAGAGGGTAAAACGTTATTATTCGCAAGCCATTTCTCCATATATCATATTATCCTATCCAAAGTATCAGTTCACTGACTGTAGAGTCACCAGTTAGTATAAAATATAAACTAAAACACCAGTTTCAGAAGAAACATCATATTTTTGAAGTTATTAAGAACCTTAAAATTGTTTTAATGTTAAAAAAATCAATGTTTGTTTTCATATTTTTTGCGTGTGTGCATATTGTTTCTATCTTCGTCTATTTCTGATTTGCCGATGTATAAATTTACTTCCGGCTTTTGAATTACTTAACAAGCGTATACGACAAAAGGATTCTTGCGTAGTGTATCTTTAAAGTAAAAATATCATAATTTAGCACTATTTCATTCCATTGACTAGAGCCATCTGGTGATATAAATTATAAACTTTGCTACCGATTAATTCCGGCTACATGACGAAAAATTAGTCCAGTTACATTTAACTGATATTAAATCTCCATCCGTTTGAGAATTATTTGAATTGTTTCGCACATCTAAATCGCCTTTTAAATATGGATTCTATAATAATTTACAAACCTTATAGTACTTTTAAATTTCCTTTAAGAAAATGATTCCCTAAATGATATTGAATAGTTTAAAATTGTTTTGATTTTTAGTGATAAAACATTTGCAGTGATCATGTTTTGTTTTGTTTTTGTTTTTTTAATTTTTCTTAAACCTATTCAACTTCAGTATTCCTAATCTATGAATATTAGTTTCCTAAGTATATTCAGTATTTCTAATCTATGAATTATGAAGTTTAGTTTTATTAACGTCTCGTCTGAAAGCAATTCTAGCTTTATGTTGTAGTGGACATCTTAATTTTCAACCCTGGTCAAAGCCAATAGACAACAAAGTCAGTACCTGAGCTGGCTTAGATATTGGTCATTGAAATTGAAACTTTTAGATATTTGTCGTTGAACTAACTTTAGGGAATACTGATGAAATTTTTAAAAAATTGTTAATCAAATTACAGACTGTGTGTCCTATTTTAGGTAATGAGTTCTTCAAAAGGACAATTTAGTTGCTCCTCGTTGTTAGTTGCTTTGTTATTGTTTCCTGTGTTTTATTTTGAATTCCATTTTATATTATTCTAATTCTTACCATTTTTTAAAAAAAATGTCTTCTATTATTTATTTGCATTTTACATAATGGAATATAAATTTTCTCAACAATTTTTTGGGTCTCATCATATATAGGAAGGAAGAATCAGGAAATTTTCAATTATTTCTTTCTATATATTACCTGACATTAATTTCCTTTATGTGCTCAATTCTTTTAATTATTTACATTTCTGTCATTTTTAACGCTTTCAAAAGTCTATGCATTCAAGTAATAAATGTCAGTACCATTTTAATCATTCTTAAAACCCACAAAATAAGAAATTCAATACGAAATCAATTTGGATATTTGAGGGCTTAACTGACTGCGGAATTTCTTCTGGCATTGCATTAAAATGTTCCACTTTATTACTGAGAGAGAAAAAGAGAACTAATTTTCTTTTCAGTTGTTAAAAGAATATCTCTTTCAAAAAGAACAACCCCGATTTTTTTTCCACAGCACGTGTTAATGATAAAATAAATTGAGGCTCGGCTTGACTTCGCCCTACGTGTGAATTACAATTAAGAGCCCAGAGAAAATTTAGTACGTTAAAAATCACTTGATTTCATCAGTTACTTCTTCAGTAATTTAAATAACTGACACGAGGCGCAAAAAATAAGGAGTAAGTAGATGCAATTACCAAAAAAATTTCATCAAGACATTTGAAAATTGAATTAAAAAGCTATCTTGAAAATACCAATGTTCAATTTAAAGAGCCACGCGTATAACTATTTTTTTTTCTCCTGTTGATCATTTTCTTTTCAGATGTTAATTTAAACCGGTGGATTCGTGTTTTCGCTTTTGTAAAAGAAATTAAAAAATAATCTTGGTTAAAACTCGATTGCTAGTATACTGAATAAGATATCTTCGGCATTTCTTTTAATAAAAAGAAACCCAACACTTTGCAGTTTTTAAGAAGTAATTTTCCTTTGTTTCTCATTGTTCGACCATTGATCATTCGGGTTTTTTTTTCTTTGGGAATAACGCATATAAAAACTTAATTCACTCCGTATAGAATTCAAAATAAGTCTAATTCTCGATGGAAATTTGAATGGATCTTTCATTTCTTAATTTATCATTGTTAATGAAAATGACGTAGATAACAAGATATGCTTAGCTATAAAAAACGTGAAGAAAACTTTCATTAAATAAATGAAAAATCTAAATTTAGCGCTTATAATCGTAAATTTTTATTTACAACTAGATATGCAATTAATTAGAATTATCGTGAGTAAGAATTAGTTTTTTAAAGCCTTTTGGTATAACAACTTTTTTACATAAAATTTTTTTTGAAATATTGAACTTAATAAATGAAAGCAGAAAGTTGCGAATTTGAAATTAATTTAGTTTAGTGACTACGTTGAAAAGTCAATTTGTCTTCTTAAGCTTTATTGCTTGAGCAGTTTTCATCATAAAATAGTTAGAATTTTGTTTTTAAGTAAATGTCTCTGGAAGTTACATTGATTTTTATATTTGCATTTATGTACTTTTAAATGCAATCTTTTAAATATTTTCTCAAATTCTAATCTTTGGTAGAATTTTTTTACAGACACCTCATAAATTAAAATCTAATATATAATTTTTGTTCAAGTTTGGTATAATAATATCTCAATATGCTCTGCAGTTCCTGAATTAGAAAATAAATAATCTATTTATTTATATATATTCTATAGTTGTTTCATTGCTTCACCTAGCAGAAAATTTGAAACTTTCATGTCATTCATTAGTGGAATTTCAACACTTAAAAAGTGTATAGAAATACAGATTATTTTTTAATTCAGAAACTAGGAAATGCATATATTAAGCTACCTGCAACTAAAAGATGTTTGCTTTATACCTTTTTTTAAATTTCATTTTTTTTTCATTTTTTTACATTTTTTTAAAAAATTTGAAATTTTCAATTGGTATATTTTGATTCATACATACGTTTTAAAACTTTTTTATGCAAAAATTCAAGAATATAACTATTTTAGAACATTTTTCCAAAAATTCATCACCAACGTAATCAAATACCTTTTATTCGAGCGAATGAACTAAAAACAATCTCTAATATTTAAAATTTGTGAATCATTTTAAACTTCTTTATTATTTGATGTATTGAATTGTTGATTTTTTCAATTTGTTTATTATAAACTAACTACCGTTTATTGATTCTTGTATATTAGTTAAATGGGCGTGTATTTTTTTTTCTGGCGTTTTAAAAAATTTTAAATGCCATCAAGTCGTAATGTCCATATGCACAACAAATGCATCTTTCCTGCATGATTTTGGATTCTATGGCTACTTTGAAACACAGCATGACAAGTCAGATTCCATGCACAATTAAGATTGTCACGTGATTGTGTAATGATGTGAATATATTTATTGCAAGATGAGAAATGTTATAAAATGAATTTTAAAGTTCTTTCTTCTTCCATTAAAAAGTCTTTGATTGTAGAAATCTTTTGCTATTTAGTTATCGGGTGATTTTTTGGCTATTCCAGCAGATGAAATACAGTAATCACAAAAAATACAATTATAATCCATCGATTTGTTATTGATAAGATCTGGATGTCAGCATTTTAATCCTTTATTATGGATATATCTTGAAATCCTGAAGTAGCATTAAAATAGCAACTTTATCATAAAGTGCAAATCCTGATTGTAACATTGATGTATCACAATAGGTCTTCTTTGAATTGCTTAAAATTCATAGCCAATAAATGCCATATAAAGCAAGGATAATAGATAATAATAAACCCTTGAGACATTTCCAGTTCAACATTTTGTCCTCTCTATTAAACATCAGGATTAAATTTGCTGTGTCAATTGCATAAAAGAGTCGTTAACGTTGCTTGTTCAGAGTCTACAATTTTTTATACAAATTCAGAGAGGATAAGTCTTTTCACATATTAAGAGAGAAATAGAGAGAGAAATCCCCAAAATAAGAGTGAGTCTTTTCATATATTTCTTTGGGGATCATACGATGGACACAGCAGGACCCAACCTTCTCTCCGAAGAGGCCTATAGATTCAAAATAAAGCAAATAATGCAATAAAAACTAGGCTCTAGCCTCAGTAACCATTTACTGAGTGATATAACTGTCTATAACTACAATCAGTATCACGATGTTAGAATATCTAAAGTATCCCTAAACGTTGACCTTGTTAAAATGCATATAAAATATGATATAAGACAAGTAAAACTACTCGTACTTCCATTTCATTTTATCTCAATGTAATAATTAAATTTTTATATCAGCCTCTCATATATTAAAAAAATTCTATAATCCTTTTACAATTAATCTTATAAAAAAGTTTTATAAATGTAGAACTCTATGAGATAACACTTGAATCTGTTATAAAAAATCAAATTTATAACTAAGAGTTTATTTTGACCTTAATTTAAAGAATGAATACAAACTTCAGCTTTTAAAGATATTAAACAGAATAAAAAAATTAATAATCATTTTAAGATGGCTCTTAGAACACAGAAAGTCATCATAATTGTGACACTTGATAATATAAGAATTATATTTATTATATGAGTCAAAATTAAAATTTGTTCCTGAACCTTATCTCATTTTCAACCTGAAATATAAAGTCAAGAGAATGATCTTCCATAAATATGAAAGAAGAACAAGAAATTTCAATAATTCTTTTAAAATAGTCTTTTGAATGTAATTCAAGAACATGAATATCCAGAAATAGGAAAAAAGAATAAGAAGTTTCAATAATTTTTAATGTCATTAGAATG